>PVKS010004920.1:0-89061 GCA_004027875.1 Aplodontia rufa | reverse complement strand
AGATGTAATGCTTTACAATTTAATACTATTTTTAGAGTTATAATGGGAAGGGGAAGGGAGGGATAAGGGAGGGTAATTGGGGGGGGGCACTCCTGGGGACAGTTGCAATGTCCAGAATATATACACATCTTATACACATTTTATATTGTTTTGTTAAAATCTTGTAAGGTTGCTCAAAAATAAAAAAATTAAAAAAAAAAAAGAAATAATTTTCTCAAATAAAACCCTGACCTATTCTTAATCATCATAAAATTATTCCTGAAAGCATACAAAAAAATTTAATGTCTTCTCAAAGTTTTCATGTATTTTTTTATGGAATCTATCAATCTCTAAATACCTTTTATCCTAATTAGAAATCATGAGTACCAATATTCACATTAATGTCTGTAATATAAGAAGTTCTTTCTCTATGATAATAAGAACCTTATTGAAAATAAACTTTTTCACTCTTCATGCCAAAAGACAAAGTAGGTTCCAATAGGTCCTGAATCCTCAAATTATGTATAGGAGGAACTGTCCACATCACTGAAAATTTGTAAATCTAATATACATTATTTTACCACTTTGGGGTATACTGTTAGTGTCTATATCTCTTCTTTACAAAAGATAAAAATTCTTATAATATTAAGAAAAATATAGGGGGCTGGCGCAGTGGCTCAGCAGTTTATAGCACTTGCCTGGCACATGCAAAGATGCAGGTTTGAACCCCAGCACCACATACTCAATGAAGTGTCAGAGCAACGAAAGCCAGATGAAAAACTAAATAAAATTGATTCTCTCGCTCTTAAAAAACAAACAAACAACAACAACAACAACAAAAAAAAAAACCCCACAAGGATGGTTTAGTTTTAATAGCATCCAAAAAGGAAAAATTTGAAGTGAGTGTTAGTATGGTCATTTCTCTATCAAAAATACTTTCAAAATTTTTCACTTATAAAATGTCAGACTTTCCCTTATTTAATCTTCATATACACTGAACCACATATTTCAAATTTTAAAAACAAACCTTTACACACTTCTCCTCAATATCACTTCTCTGAGAAGCAGATTTGAATAATGGCTTTTCACCTTCCATACCAGATTCTTCATGTTTCACTTTACTAAGATGATGGTCTGAAATCCAGTCCATGAAGACAGCTATAAGTTCATATACTTGCCCATTAAGTGGTACCTATATGACAAAAATTAAATCAAAATTTATTTCAGATTATAACCTCATAAATGTTAAAATGCAAGCCTTAAAACTGGTGATTATGGAAGAATTTACTTAATGTGCATTTAGCCTATTTTACGTATTTGTTTATAAAAGAGCTTTTCCAAAGAAGTAAAAGATAGTCCAAATCAAATATAACTATTAATATTAAAAACTTAATGCTGGCTAAGATAAGGCAAGAAATTCATAATAACGAAACTGAAGGAGCTATACTTTATTAATAAAATAAGGAATTTTCATAAAAGTTCTTTATTCATATTTAATAAGACAGAAAAGTAAAAGTGGCTTTAATCCAACAGCATAAATCACCATTCTAATGAATTTGAAGGTTTCCAGAGCTAAAGAAATTCCACTGAGGATTTCATATTTTCTTCTCCCACAAAAGTTACTTTCTTTGACTTTATGGTATAAATTCTATAAACATGATGTGTGAAATTTTAAAGTTATTATTAACATTAAGTTCCTGTGATTTATGTTACTGTACCTGGAACACTACTAAAATATTTTGGTTTTGCAAATGAATATATATTTGAGATATTTTAAAGATATTCCTCTCTGAAAGAATAGCAAAAAGAATATTTACTAAATGAAAGAAAAAGATTAAAGGACAAGATAAATTTTCCTGGCCTTTCACTGAAGAAATTTTCAATCATATCATACCTTAAAAGTTTTAGAAACTGGTACTTTTTCTTGTTTTAAACTTTTGATTTCATGAGCAGCATGTGAATCTCCTTTCAATCTCTGTATTGTCATAAATTCATATTTCCTCTGCAACAATACATATCCATGAATTAAAGAACTATTGTTATAAAAAGTAAACAAATCCAAATGTAATTATGCTAAAATTTACTAGTGAGAAGAGCAGACAACATACCTGTAAGTTATCTAGACGAGCTTGAACTCTTTTAGCCTGAATCTCCATCTTCCTGTTTTCTTCACTTACTTCATTTAACTAGGTAGGGGAAAGTTAGATATTTAAAACATAAAACTTAAACTGGTTTCATACTAAGAGTTTCTCAATCTGGTCTATTTAACCAAACAATGTAGCAAAAAAGAGATAGCATTCATGACTAAATAGGTCATAACTAAAAATCACCATTTTTCCCCTAAAATATTAATAGTGTTCAAGACGGTTTACTATATATTCTATGAAAAATTTGCAAGACTCTTAACATCTTACAGGCACATTTTAGTAAGAAATATTTTTCAGGTAAAACTTTTACAAAATTATAACACATATTTTTAAAAAGTGTACAAATTCTAAGTATGTAGTGCAAAAAGTTATTATTCAGATTGTCTGTGTATATAATAATGGAAAGAACTGACATCTTTATAACATTGAGTCTTCTCATCCATGAACTTGACATATCCTTTATTTAAATTTTATTTATTTAGAGATAGTCAATTTTTATTTATTTTTCATCTGGTTTTTGTTTTTCTCACACTTTGCTGTGTATATGGTGCTTGGGTTCGAACAGCATGCCAGGCAAGAGCTCTACCGCTAAGCTACCACTCCAGCTCCTAGGTTTTATTTTTATTTTACTATTTTGTTGCTTCCAGTATAAATGTTTTACACAACTTTCTTTAGATTAATTCCTGAGGAGCCAATGATTTTTTATGATACCACTTTTGGGATCTTTTAATAAACAGCACTTAACTTTATTGGTATATAGAAATACACTTGATTCCTATATGGTAATCTTACATCCAGAGTGTCTGCTAAATTTACTTGGTCATTCTGAGTTTGTATATCTGAGTTTGTATATACTCCTTTGGATATCTATGCTATGTATGTTAAGTATATAATCTGTCATTTATGAGTGACTACTATTTCCTTCCCAATCCTTATCCTTTTTATCCCCTTACTGGATCAACAAGGACTTTTATTGTTAACAGCAAGCACCTTTATTTTTTCTCATTTCAGAGCGGAAAGTTTTCAGTAACTTACCATTAAGTCTGATTTTGTTGTTGGATTTTCTTTTCTTTTTTATTTTTTTTTTTAAAGAGAGAGGAACAGAGAGAGAAAGAAGGAATCAACTTTTATTTAGTTTTTCATTTAGCTTTTGTTGCTCGGACACTTTGCTGTGTATGTGGTGCTGGGGTATAAACCCGCATCCCTGCACATGTGAGGCAAGCGCCAAAACCACTGAGCCACTGCTCCAGCCCCTGTTGTTGGATTTTCTGTAGGTATTATGAGAATTTAAGAAATTTCCTTAAATCTAAGAAATTCTATTATCATGAGTTGAAACAGAAATTATCATGATTTATTTCTTCTTTTAATTAGATGTTAATTTTCAAGTGGTAAAAACCATTCATTTTTTCCTAGGCTAAATCCCTTTTAGTTATATTATTCTTATGCATCATTGCATTTAGTTTACTAATTTAAATAATTTTTTTGCATGTTTGTCTTAAGACACTGGTATGCATTTTTTCCTTTCTTATAATGTCAAAATTTAGATTCAAGGCTATGCTAGCCTCATAGAATTAAGGGGAGATTTCTCTTTTTCTTGTTCTAGGTTTAAAGTAAGTAATATTTCTTCCTTAAAAGCCAAATTCCAGTTTTGCCTCTTTTTTAATTCCTTCTAACTACTTTAAAGATTTTATCTAGCAGTCTTAAAATAGTGTGCCTATGTGTGATTTTCTTTAAAATTTATCCTGGTTAGAAACAGTTTTTTGATTCTTTCACCAGTTTTGGAAAATTCTTGGCTATTATATTTTCACATATTTGATTTTTGCCCTATTCTCTTCCCTCTCTTTCTGGAACTCTCATATGTGAAACTTAACTATACCCTTCACAAGTCTTTTCCAAATTTTCTATTCTTTCTTCACTCAATGCTTCAATTTTTGTGAAATTGTTCCAGTTCACTAGTCTTACCTCCTGCTGCATCTCGTCTAGTATTATATATATCCTGTACAATTCTTAATTAATATGCTTTTCAGTTTCAGAAATTCAATTTAATTCCTTTTCATAGCTCATTCTCTAAGGAAGTTCTCAACCTTGTGTTTTCTACTTTCTTGAGCACATTAATCATGATTTTAAAGCCACTGCCTGTTAACTCCAAATTCTGGATCACATACAAGTATGTTTTTATAATTTAGCCTTTTTTCCTTCATATTTAGCCATGTAATTCTGTCTTTTCATGTGATCATTAACTTTAAGGTACATACATGTAAAGGTTAAATGTATCTTCTTCCAGAAGGGGGTCTTTTCCCTCTGCGAGATATTTAAAGTAGGAGTGAGTAACTACTATGGTCTGGATATGAGGTATCCACCTGTCAAAGCTCCTGTTTCAATGCAGGAATGTTCAGACGTAAAATACAGGTGGGGTATATGAAGAAGGTGGGTCACTGTGAGCGTGTCCTGGAAGGGTCTCTGCATCCCCTTGCTCTCTCTGCTTCCTGGCCAGCAATGAACAGGGCCGCTTTCCTCTGCCATGCTCTTCTACTATGCACTCAGCCCAGAGCAAGAGTTGGCCAACTATGGACAGAGCCTCTGAAATCCTTAGCCCCCAGAAAACTTTTCCTTTTCCAAGTTATTCTTGTCGTCTGTTTTGACCCACAAACAAAAGCTGAATAATACAGTATACCTTATTCTGATCAGAATCTAAAATCAATTAAAGCCAGATTTCAGCCTGAGGAGGGGTCTACCTCTAATTCACTTGTTTCTAAAATGTAACCCTACCCCTTTCAATTGAACTCTCTTCCCCTGATGGGTTTTGAACACGAATCCTTATCTCCTCAGCTTGGCAAAACTTAATATGAAATTTTTAAAAATTATTACCATTAAAGCAAATCTATATCCAGGCTAACATAAATTACTATGCCAGTCAATCACAAAAACAATTTGTCCTTTTATTCTGCATTTTCAAAGTAAATACCACTGGTCACATAAGGAGTTGGCAAACTATAACCTACAGGCCAAATCTGCCTATTGCTGCCTTTTTTTTTTTTTTTAAAGAGAGAGAAGGAGAGAGTAAGAGAGAGAAAGAGAATTAATTTTATTTATTTTTTCATCTTGCCTTTGTTTCCTGGACACTTAGTGGTATATGTAGTGCTGGGGTTTGAACCCGGGTCCTTGCGCATGCCAGGCAAGCGCTCCAACTGCTGAGTCACTGCTCCAGCCCCCCATTGCTTGTTTTTACAAATGAAGTCATTCTGGAATACAGCAACACTCATTTACTGACATATTGCCTATGGCTGGTTTTATACTAGCACTCACTAGCATGTGATGGCAGAACTGAGTCACTATGACAAAGACCATATGAGTGGAGTCTAAAGCCCAAAATATTTACTATCTGGTCCTTAACAGAAAGTTCTACTAGCCCCTGATCTAATCTAAACAAAGTAACCACAAAAAAGCATTCTGCCACTTAGTATCAAAGAGTTTTCCCCTAAATTTTCTAGTTTGGTGATACCAGCTTATAAATACATGATCCTAGGTGAATCCAATTTTTTGATTTTTAAATGATTTTGTTTACTCTGATTTATGCCCATCTACTCCACCTGCCATCACAATTAAATGCACACATAATCATCCTTCAGTCTCTCTTCACCAATTTTCCTTCATTTTCACATTTTTAACCAAAAATTATCATAGGGAGGGTAAAAAAGACACAACTCAAAAAATACTTGTTATTCAACTTTAACATTATGCATTCACCTAAACTACACCACCTATATAAGTAAATAATTTTAGTGCAATGTGTTACAGGTCTATGCTATGAGCAATGTGAAGGCTTGAGTTTACTACAGTGCTCAGCATATAAAAGGTACTTAAAGGATAAATGAATTAAACAGTGGTGTGTAATAGCAATCAATGCAAGTATTAAAGTGAGAAATCGGTGTCTAAAATTTAATTATTTCAGGTTAACAGGGTTTTTTTCCTTTTGCTTGTTTCAAATCTAGTAATGTAGCAATTACAAAAAAAGAAGTAAAACTTTAAAAATCTTTCAGAGTTGGGCACAGTGGTGCATGCCTGTTATCCCAGCTACTCAGGAGTTTGAGGCAGGGAGGATAGTGAGTTTGAGGCCAGTTTGGGAAACTTAGCAAGACCCTATCTCTAAAAAAAAAAAAATTCAAATTGCCAAACATCCGACTTGTTTGACAATTCAGAAGAAAAGGATACAATAGCTTAAGATTTATTTATATTTGTAATTTGTAAGTATTTCAAAATATAGCTAAAGCTACAATAAAACTAATCACAATTTTCTCTAGCTGAAATGTTCTAATATTGACTTATCATTTGTTAAACAGAAAATATAATTTTTAGAAAGTTTTATAACCTAAAATATATTGAAATAGGTCTTACCTGTTTTTTTAAGTTATCATTCAATTCTTTCAAAGCATCAAAAGAAGACCTCAATCTCTTGCTTTCTTTAGTCCTTTCCTTAAGAACTTCAGTTAAGTGTTCAACTTCTGCATCATGTTGCTAGGAAGGAAAAAAAATCCAATCTAATAACTAGTTAAGTATTCCATATCACTAATGTTATTGAACATAAATTAACTAAAAGTAGAATACCTTAAATCATGAAAGCATTAATCAGTGGATTAAGCATAGGTGACTATTGTGGCAAATAATTAATAAAAATTGTGTAATCTACCAAAGTAACAAAAAAACATAAAAAGCATTTGTGAAAGACCCAAACATATTATCATACAAATTAAGTAGTAGTAAGTGTATTTTTTGATTCTGCTAAGAAAAATCCACCCAAAGTCACTGAAATATGTTCTATTTGACATCAAAGAAAAGGATTTATCATGTTTTTCAAGAAGACTATTCAGAGCATTGTAGATTCAAAAGTAAAGTAACCTTGAGGAACATAAGAAATACTCCATAGATAAGAACAAACTAATTTCTTCTTACCCTAAGGTGGCTAAAATTTTTGATGCAGTCTTACATTTCAAACAATATTATATTTATATATAACAAAATTTCTTTGACCCCCCCCAACTATTTGACACTCTCCTTAATCAGTTTCAGAAATGATAAAAATCAACTTCCTCTCTAATTATGTACAAATAGGATAGTATATATTAGATTTAAGATATAAATACACTCCCAATTTATTCATAAGATATCAAAACATGTTTCTAACGGAAATCAAAAAAACTAAATTTTCAGTCTGGAGTGGAAGCTCAGCAACTGGAGCACTCGCCTGGTATGCACAAGGACCCGGGTTCAAACCCCAGCATGATATATACAACTAAGTGTCAACAAAACCAAGGCCAGATGAAAAGATGAATAAAACTGATTCTCTCTCTCTCTTTCTCTCTCTCTATCCCTCTCTCTTTAAAAAAGAAAATCTGGGCTGGAGTGGTTGCTCAGCGGTTACAGCGCCTGCCTGGCAATGCGCAAGTTACGCAAGTTTAAACCCCAGCACCACATACACAATGAAGTGCTAGAGCAATGAAAAGCAAATGAAAAATTAAATAAAACTGATTCTCTCTTTCTCTCTGTCCCTCTCTCTTTAAAAAAAAAAAGAAAAAGAAAAAAGAAATTTCCTCCTTCTAAGCAATCATATAAGTATGATTAAAATAAAGCAGTTATCTTTATATTTAGTTATAATAGATAAATCTAAAGAGAGAATCAAGACTAAGATTAGCATGGAAAGATCTGAGAATTTAAGCATTCTTTTGTTAGCCCTATGAAAAAAATCCAATCTGAAAAATATTTTTATGTAATTTTATTACGGTATTAAATGATTCCTTAAATAACTCAGGATGTGGTCATGCATGTTACTTTTAAAATCAATTTAATATTTCCATTATCTAATTTTTCCACATCTAAAAGATTAAAAATATACAGGATAAATCCACTATACTCTATACTTTTTCTATAGATGTCAACCAAAAACCCTAGACAAAACACAGAAAGCAACTATCTGATGACTGTGAAACGTAAACAAGGGTAGGCAATTATAGAAGGGAGTGAAAATGTAAAGAAACAAAGTCTAAGGGGTGAAGTTTCCTAATTTTTTGATCTGCTTTTCCTTTTCTCTCAAACTTCTGCCCTAGGGTAGAACACTGGATGGAAAATGGAGCACAAACTTGTTAAGAGCTTTGAGATATAGTCTTTCCAGCAAAGAAACCAGGAAGAAAGGATTGTGTAATCTGGAGAGTGAGGAAAATGCTGGAGAAAGACTTAGAGCATCTTCTCACTTTGGTGTGCGTAAAGAGGTATAAATTGGGCTCATCTCTGAGCTGTCCAGGCACAGTACAAACCAAGAACAGCAGGGCAAATGTTTGTAGAACTGAAGCAAGGTTTTAAACTGTTGCCCAAGTCTCAGACTACCCTCTAAGTGGCATATGCACAAAACAATTACAAAGTACACTACAAAAGGCTCTGAAAACTAAACTGAAGTGGAAGGTGAGAAAGAGATATAGCCTAAAGTTCACTGGGTTGAATAAATGTTTCAAAGAAACAATATTCTCCAGAGGATTACAGGCATAGAATCTATACAATAGGTTTAAAATAAAATCCAAAGTCACTGGATATACAAAGACCCAAAAAATTTAATTATGTTTCAAGAAAAAATATCAACAGATGCCCATCCTGAAATGACCCAGATACTGGATTTTTTTTTTTTTTTAAGAGAGGGATGGTGAGAGAGAAAGAATCAATTTTATTTAGTTTTTCATGTGGCTTTCATTGCTCCAAGACTTTGTTGTGTACATGGAGCCGGGGTTTGAACCCATGTCCTTGTGCATGCCAGCCAAGCACCATAACCATTGAGCCACTGCACTAGGATTGACATGTAAGTCACTGGACACACAAAGGAGAAGAGAAACCAATCAGAGCAAGAAAAAATATTCAAAGAACTATCAGCTGCCCATTTCCCAAATTTAGCAAAAGACATAAATTTACGAATTCAAGGACAGTAAACCACAAATTGGATGAAGTCAAAGAAAAGCGTTCCCAGTTACAACATAAATGAATTGTTAAACAACCAAAGTTAAAGAAAAATCATGAAATTAATCTATTTATATAATATTCTGAAAAAGGTAGAACTAGGGACAGGAAACATTGCCAAAGGCTATAATGATGGGTAAGGGGGTAATTACAAAGGAACATAAGAAAACTTTTCAAATGTTAGAACTACTTTTTACCTTGAGTGTGGTGGCAATTACAAAATTGTATGCATTTTTCAAAACCGACAGAAATGTACAACAAGCAGAATGAATTTCACTATGTGCAAGTTATATATACCATAATATATCTCTTGATAGGAAATAAAAAAGTAAATTATACCAATTACATAAAATATTTGCCAAAAGTTTTTAATCCAGATATTATCGTTAAGAAACAATCAGGCAAATCTAGGAAGCAACATGCTCTACAAGACTGCTAACCTAGACTCTTCAAAGAAAAGTTCCACAAACAATAAAAATAAGTACTATAGATTCAAAGAAATCTAAGATCATACATGATATTGTGTAGTGCCTTGACTTGAAAACAAAACAAAACAAAAAAGTAACAGAAGACATTTTGGATACCAAATGGGAAAGGGAATGTGACTATACATTAAATTATATTATTCAATTAGCATTAATTTTCTGATATACAATGGTATATTGAATGTCCTTATTCTTAAGAGACACATGCTGAAGTATTTAGGGAAACTATATAATGATTTTTGCAAGCTACTTTCGAATAGTTCAGAAAATAAGGTATGTGGATTTGTGCGGGCCTATATATAGGGATATGTGTGTGTGTGTGTGTGTGTGTGTAGGAAGAAGTGAAATAAGTAAATGTGACAAAATGTTAATAATTATAGGAGTTAAGAAAAAAAGAAGTTATATTACTCTAAAAAGACTTAAAAAGACTTTAAAGTACCTCCTTTAAAATCTGAAATCTTGTAAGAACCTCGTCTTCGACACCTTTAATTTTACTCAAGGCATTTTCATGTCTGAAAAGCAACTGTTCTCTTTCTACTAAAAAACGTTCTCGCTTTTGAAGTTCTTCAGCAAATTTCTGTTGTGCTGCAGTTTCACACTGTATCAAAATACCAAAGTTGAATGGTTTTTAAAAGTACACTGACAAATTCTGCAAATTTACATTTTTATCCACTGACACTGTGATTTAATCAACTGTTTTTTTGAAAATGCACTGGCACGTAAAATCTGGATTATAGTAGCTATTAGACATGGTCCATCATTTTACCTATACCTTATTTTTGTTGTCCTATCACCAGGTCTGTATTAATGCACTGACCATCTTCCTTGCCTGAGAATAGCACAGATAAAAATAATTGAAGAAAAAAAATCACACACCATGGGTTCATGGTTTTAGTCTTTTACTGAGTTATAAATGCAGTTTAGAAAATTTGTTATCTTTATGGTCAATTCTTTCTTCTCTGTTCTCCAGTGTCTATTTCAAATCTTTCCTAATTTTGAACACATCACCCCTTAAAGCATTGTCTGTGGATGGCTCCTACTCTAAATTCATAAGGAAAACAGAAGACAGCAGAAGGGAACATCAATTTCTTGCCCAAAAATATATATGCACAGATTTCTCTTCCTCTACTACACAGGTAGGTTTAAGATCTTATTGCCTTAGCCCTATTGTGAAGATTAATCTGATTATCTGTAATTATTTTCAATCTCTCTTATCACAGATGAAATAAAATCTCTTTGGCCCTCACACATCCCCTCTCCAGCTAAACCTCTCTAAAACACTGTCTGCATTTGCTGCATTTTTTTTTAACCTCCAAATCACTCCTCAATTCATTTTAATCTGGCTTGAGCCCATATCCCCCTAATAAAATTACTTACTAAATTCAAAGTTTACTTTTCAGTTCTTATTTTACTGAATCTCAGCAGCATATTATATGACTGCCCCTTTCCTTCAATGTAAAATACTCTCAATGGCTTCCATGACATGTTCTTCTGGTTTTCTACCATCTTCTCTAGTTATCACTTCTCAGTCTCCTTTGCAGGCTCGATGTCTCTATAGTCCTTTAACTACTATGGTTCCTCAAGATTTGGGTTTAAGTTATTTTGCTTCTCATTCTTCACATTCTCTGCTTGATTACATCCATTCAAGGGCTAAAATTATATATTTCCAACCTGCAACTATTTGGTTCTTTCTTTCAAGTGCCAAACTCAAGTCCAAATATCTCTGCCCTAAGGCTTTCAGGTAGCACAAAATAAGCATGTCCAAAACTGAATTCAGTTAGAAATCAGGAAATATAAAGAAAAACCACAATAATCTATTAACTTCATATCCACTAAGATGGCTAGATCAAAAATAGAAAAATAAGTGATGGTAAGGATGTGAAAAAAAATGGAAGCTTCATATACTGTGGGTGGAAATGCAAAATGGCGCAGTTGCTTGGGAAAACAGTCTGCCATTTCCTCAAAGCAGTTAAACACAGCTATCCTTATCATATGACTCAGCCATTCCACTAAAGGTATACACCCAAGAGAAATAAAAGTACATGTCCATACAAAACCTAAACAGAAACATTTACAGAAAATTACTCATAGCCAAAAAGTGTAAGCAACCCTTATGTCCAGAAATTTGTAAAGAAAATGTGATATATCTATATAATGGAATATTATTCAGCAATAAAAAGCATGTGCTAGCCAGGCACCATGGTGCACACTTGTATTTCTAGCTAGTCAGAAAGCTGAGGCACGAGGAGTGTAAATTCAAGGCCAGCCTGGGCAATCTAGCAAGACCTTGTCTTGAAATAAAAAGAATAGGAATGTAGCTCAGGACTGGAATGATGGCTCAGCGATTACAGCACTTGCCTGGTATTTGTGAGTATGTAGGTTTAAACCCCAGCAACACATATACAACAAAGTGTCTGAACAACAGAAGTCACATGAAAAACTAAATAAAATTGATTCTGTCTCTCTCTCTTTCACTGTCCCTTTCTCTTAAAAAAAAAAAAAAAGTAATGTTGTTCAATGATAGAACATTCCTGTGTTCAATCTCACAATACCAAAAGAAAAAGAAAAAAGCATGTGCTGATACATGCTATAACATGAAGGAACCTTAAAATTATTATACTAAGTAAAAAAAAATCAGTTATTTATAAAATACCACATATTATATGATTCCAATAATATGAAAAGTCCAGAACAGACAAACTTCTAGAGACAGAAAGTAGATTAGTGATTGCCTAAGAGCTGAAGGGATTTAGGAGGAAACAAGGAATCATCTCCAATGGTTAGGGGTTTCTTTTTGGAATGATGAACTATTCTAAAGTTGGTTATGGTGGCAAGAGCATAACTGTGACTATAGTAAAAATAATTAAATTATACACTAAAAAATTAATGAGTCATGAGTTAAAAAAGGAAAAAAAAATGAATCCATTCTTCCTCTAGTTTTCTACAACAGCAAAAAGTAGCATGATTTATCCAACTGCCCAAAAATTAAACTTGCATTTTGCCCTTAAAACTTCCAGCACACCTCCTAAATCCAAACAATCTCTAAGTCCTATTGATCCCATCTTTTAAACATCTCAAGAATCCATGAACTTCTATGTATCCTTGAGGTCCCCATCCTAATACAGGATATCTTCAGACTACTAACATTAATTCATACTAACCTCTCATTACTGGTGACAACTTTAAACATTAACATATATGTAACTAGTTTGGATGCTAACTCTCACCCAAAGACCCAAGTGTTAAAGGCTTAGTCCACACTGTGGTACTAAAGTGGAAGTTTGTGGAACTTTTAAAATGAGGTAGGTCCTAATGAAATATCTTTAGGTCACTGGGTGTGTGCCATTGATGGGGATAGTGGGATCCTGGCCCATTCTCTCTTTTTTGTTTCTTGGTCATGAGGTGAGCACTGGATTTTTTTTTTTTTTTAAAGAGAGAGGGACAGTGAGAGAGAGAGAGAGAGAGAGAGAGAAACAACTTTAGTTACTCACATGGTCTTAGTTGCTCCAACATTTAGCTGTGTGCGTGGTGCTGGGGTTTGAACCCAGGTCCTCGTGCCTGCCAGGCAAGCACCTTAACCGCTGAGCCATCGCTCCAGCCCCGTGAGCACTGGATTTTGCCAAATGCTCTTGGCATAATGTGCCGCCTTGCCACAGATTCAAAGCAATGCAGCCAATGAATCATAAACCAAAATCTTCAAAACTGTGAGCCAAAATAAACTTTTTCCCTTTATAAGTAGATTATTTCATATAGTTTTGTAACAATGATGGAACACTAACACAGATAACTCCCAAATTAGACATTCACTCAATATCTATTCTATAATAGCCAGGCTGATATATTTTACTGCCAAACCTGACACATTTAAACAGAAATATTGCTCTTGTTCCTGAAACCCATTCATTGTCCACATTGCACAAATCAGAAATATGAGAATCAACTAACATACTTTAGTATTCTGATATATCATCCAATTCATTACACAAGCCCAGATAATTTTACCTCCATAACAAATCTTTATCCATTTCTATTCCTCTGCTATCACCACATCCAAGTTACCCTTATCTCTCACCTAGGCTCCTGCAGTATAATACTCTCTGATCTTTCAAATTTTACCCGTCACCCTGTAATCCATTATGTAATGACACATTAGATTTTGTAACTCTCCTGCTTTAAAAATCCTGTTACCTACTACATTTTCTTTGAATGAATATGTTAATTTACCATGCCTCAGGAGCTTCTCTTACTGGAATGTCTCAGTCTAGAATCTGCCCCTTTCATTGGGTTAATCTCTACTATTTTTCAGGATTTAACTTAAATGTTAATTTGTCTTCTACCCTAATCAGGTACTCAAGTTATACCTCTATTATTCCTTTATTTAAATTTATAAAGATTATAATTATAGGGCTGGAGCTGTGGCTCAATGGTTACAGAGCTTGCCTGGCATTCAAACCCTAGCATCATGTACACAGGGAAATCTGAAGGCCACAGGAAAAACAAAATAAAATTGATTCTCTCTTTCTCTCTCTCTCTCACTGTCCTCTTCTCTTTAAAAAAAAAAAAGGGGGGGGGGGCTGGAGCGGTGGCTCAGAGGTTACGGCGCTTGCCCGGCATGCTCACGTACATGGGTTCAAACCCCAGCACCCACGTACACAACTAAGTATTGGAGCAACGAAAGCCACGTGTAAAACTCAATAAAAATTGATTCTCTCTCTCTCTTACTGTCCTTCTCTCTTAAAAAAAAAAAAAAAGAAAAAAAAATATATAAAATTACATGGGTACTTATGATTTGCTTCTAATAAGCTACCTGTAGCAATAGGTACATATATTTTATTCAGCACAAAAGCACAAATGCATATTAAAAGGCACTTAAATATTTACTGAATAAATGAAATCAACAATGTTAAAAAGAAAAGTATATGCTTGGAGGCCACCAATTCTGTTTCAAAGCATCTCTGAGTCTGCCAAATACACAACATCAGCAAAGCTTACCCTCCCAAGCAGAAAAAAATGTATGGACAAGAAGTTGTCACTGAAATTAAATGGTGGCAGACATGATAAAGGAATATTGCAGGGATGTGGCCCCTTTATGAATCTTGGGATGAATGCATGGAGACAGCAACTAGTGGGCAACAGAACAATATTGGAATGGTGATAATAGGAAAAAAAGATAACATTATGTTAGAAGCCCTGGAATCAGATAAATGATGGCTGTTCAGAGAAATCCAGGTCCCCCACTCCAAAGGGCCTGTTTTTACTATAGTGTAATAATTGGATTATGTACATGCTCACATTTCAAAAATAAACTATTTTCAATAAATTTTTAATAGGAACAAAGTATATGGTTAATGACAACTCTACTACAAAGCAAATTTTAAAGTCCAACTAGAGATTAATGACATCAGATTAATCCATTATACCTTTTTATTGAATATTTTTATCTTTATTGTTTACTATAGAAAATACATCCAGGCAACATTACTTATTTTTTATTCTATAAAGTATTATCAAGAGTCTTTCTTTTGTGTGTGTGTGCGTGTGTGTGCTGATTTTTTTTTTAATTTGATAAACATGGTGTTATAACTAGGAGGGGTTCATCATCAATCAAGAACAAAAGTGTGATGACAGAACAAGCCAATAATGGTGCCAGACTACGGTTTCCCCCTTTGGGTTTCCCATGGTTCCATGCTTTACTTTGCATAAGCCCCAAGTTAATTGGACTTCTCATGGAAGTCGGAGATTCCCTTCAGATTAGATTCCCCCATACTACCTCCTTCTGGTCACTTCCTATTCCCTTCCCCTGCTCCCTATCAAGAGTCTTTCTAACTCACCACTTTTTTACTGTCATGCCTTTGATTAAAAAAAAAAAAATCCTGTAAAATACTTAGACTCAGTTTTCATTACTTTATTTCCCAGAGAGGCAGCCAAAGTCACAATCTGATAATCACTTCTTTCCAAACACCTCTCATCACCTATTTCTTGTACCTGGGATGACCTTTTCACTATTCTCTCTCTAAATTCTACCTCTTGGTCAAGGACCAGGCTCCATCTTTCTCTAGATTTTTTTCCTAGAGATTTTAGGCTAAGAAAAACTTTTTCTGAAATGCTACAGTTACTACAACACACATCAATTGAACAAAATGAGATAATGACTTTTAAAAAAAATTTTTAGGTAATTTGTGTGTATGTAATGTGTTTCCAATGAAAAGAACACCAAACAGAAACTGTATCACACACGCTTCTTTTTGCACTCCTCATGGAAATTTGATAAATATATGTTATACCCTTTAGAAACAAACCCCAAAGATAAGATAAAGGGCAAAGATGTATTTTGGCGAGAGTTGACAAGGAAATTTCTTACCATGTAGTATTTAAAACAATGAATCTAAAACATCTACTTCAAAAAGCATACTTTACCAGTAGATTTTATTTCTGAAGAATGGGATGGGAGAATAATAAATATAAAATAGGACAATTCGAAAACTAAGACACATGCCTACAAAATCAAACACCACTATGTTTTTCCCCCTTAATTGTTCCCTACAAATTGAGTTTGTTCCCTTCTGACCTTGCCTTAACCCACTTAACTATAATAATTAAAACAAAATGCTTTGTATTCAAATTTTGTAAATACTTGGTGCTTAGAATATAAATATTTCTGAATGCTGAATTCAGTATTTAGATCTTACCTGCAGTTTCAGATGTATCTGAAATAACTCATCATAGATCTGATTTATCTGATGTGGAAGTAAACTCTGCTTGTTTGGCACTTTGGATTTTGGATAGGTGACACTTTTCAAAGGGGAGTCACTGACGTCACAACATTCAGTCTGAGGTTTTGATAAGGCCCTATTTGTTGGCAGGGCAACTATAAAATAAATAAAATGTTAATTATAAACTTTATTATAGTTCTAAATATTCTCAGAGTAATCTTCAGGAAAAAATGCTTCAAGAGAGAGATAAAGAACATATAGCAAATATGGTAAAATGGTAACATTTACAAAACCTGGGTTAACAGTACAAAGGAATTCTTTTTGTAACTTTTCTCTAAGTATGAAATTATTGTAAATTTAATTACTTTGAAATGCACAAAAACACTCAAGTATTAACTGCCTAGTACACAAAACAGAACATCACTTCATCAATTCATCACAATCCCTTCTCTTCCTTGTAACCAAACTAGCAACTAGTCCAAATATAATGTTAAGTGGAGGGGGGATATTGAACAAACTGTATTGTTGAATTGTGTGCATCTAGGAATATGTGACAACTAAACCCAACATTATGTAAAATTATAATGTACTAATTAAAAAAACAAATATAATGTTAATCATTGCCTCATTGCCTTACTTTTCTTTTTAATTTCCACTGATTAAATCTTAAATCTAAGAAATCCTTGTTTAGGAGGAAAAAAATCTCTATAGTAAAAATTATAAAATGTTTAAACTGAAGACACTAGAAGATGAAAAGATCCATGTTTAAGGATGTGGGAGATTTTTTTTTTTGATAAGAGTGAAAGTGAAAGTGAGAAAGAGAGAATCACTTTTATTTAGATTTCTATCTGGTTTTTGTTTTACTAACACTTAGTTGTATGAGGTGCTAGGGTCTGAACCTAGGTCCTTATGCATGCCAGGCAAGCACTCTCCTGCTGAGTCACCACTCCAGCCCCAAGTATTATTAAAATGACCAAATTACCAAAAGGCATCATCTATAGATTCACCGCAGTCCTTATCAAAATACAATGGCATTCTTCACAGAACTAGAAAAATAAACCAAAAACACCATAGAATTGGCATAAAAAGAGATAAAAAGACCAATGGAAATAAACCCATGCCCCTACAGCCATGTGATTCTTGACAAAAGAGCCAAAAACACATGCTGGAAAGAAGAGAGCCTTTTTACCAAATGGTACTGGGAAAACTGGATACTCAAATGTAGAAAATTGAAACTAGATCCTATGTCTCACTCTGTACATACGTTAACCTAAAATGGATTAAAGACTTAAAACTTTGAAACTACAAGAGAAAAACAGAGGGGAAACTTTAAGATATTGACACAAGCAATTATTTTCTAATAGCTCAGGAAATAACAGCAAGAATTGACAAAGGGATTATATCAAATTAAAAAGTTTCTGCCCAGCAGAGGAAAGAACAGAGTGGAGAGAGAGCTTACAGAATGGGAGAAAATATTTGCCAACTATTCATCTGACAGAGGATTAATATTCGGACTTTTATATAAAGACTTGAAAGTTATCAACAAAAGAGCAAGTAATCCAAATAATAAATGGGCAAATGATCTGAACAGACCTTCCTTCTCAAAAGAAATTAAAATCGCCAATAAATATGTGAAAAAGTGCTCGTTACCTTTAGCCATTAAGGAAATGGAAATTAAAACTACAATGAATTCCAACCCACTCCAGTCAAAATAGCTATGATCAAGAAAACAAAAAGTAACAAATGCTGGAAAGGATATGAAAAAGGAACCCTTATGTTATGTTGATGGGAATGTAAATTAGTACAGCCATTACAGAAAGCAGTATGGAGGTTCCTTAAAAAATTAAACATAGAATTACCATATGATCTAGCTATATACCACTCCTGGCTGTAACTCTCAAGGAAATGAAGTCAGCATACAAAAAGCATATCTGCATACCTATTTTTCTTGTGGCACTACTACTGATAGCTAAGTTATGGAATCAGCCTACATGCTGATAAATGGATGAAGAAAATATGGCATATATATACATGGAATATTATTTATCCGACCAAGAAACAAACATGCAATTTGCAAGAAAATAGACGGTACTGGATATTGTCATGTTAAGTGAAATGAGCCAGGCTCAAAAAGAGAAGTATCACATTTCCCTCATACAAGGAAACAATACATATATATGTGCGTGTGTATGTGTGTGTATACATATATATGTATAAAAAAAGATAACTGAAAGTAGAGGAAGAATTTTTTTCCACATTCTTTATTGGGCATTATAGTTGTACATAATGATGTGATTTGTTGTGGAGAGAAGAAATTTTAAGGAAGGGGAAGAAAACCAGGGAGGGGGAGAAATGGTAAGAAAAGGTAGCTGGGAGGGTGCATATTATTAAAACATGATATACGGATGTATGGAAGAGTCAGTGAAAACTCATTCATATGTAAAATTAATATGAGTTAGTATTTATAATAAAAAACTGTCTAAAATAAAAGAAATATTAAAGCAATTAAAACACACACGGAGTCCTTGTTTGTTTTGCCTGATTTAAATTTAATGTCTGTAATCATACATAACCTTCTCCTTTAAATATTAACCAGTTCTTTGAAATCTACAGATGATGGTTTCCGAATGATGGGTTCACAAACCTTCACTGTTTCATCCTATTTTGTTTTTGACAACTTTTTCCCACAGAGGGGTATATGAACTACTTTGGCTATACGGATGCTATAGTAAAGCATCTGGCTTCTGGTACATGCACACTCACTTTTTTCCAAAGTGGTTACATTAATTTATTCCCAAAGGCAGTGGCTGAGTAAACTCTTCTTCTTTCATATCCTTGCTAACATTGTGCCATCAAAACTTATTTTCTCCTAATAATTAAGGCATAAAATGCTCTCTAGTAGTAGTTTTAACATGCATTGGCATACTGGGAGACCATCTTGCACAGACCCTGGAGGACCCAAAATAAAAATATGAATTTTTTAAAAAGAAAATTTCACTTCATTTAGTTCAGTAAATACACTAAAAGCAAAAGCTCAAGAGTTCTACTTGCCTCTCTATGCTCACATCTCACCAATTCCTGGCCTGAGTACTTGTTACTTTTCTTTATTTTTTTTTTGGTCAATTTTTATTGTTTATTCAACTTTCAAAATAATTTAACCTATGATTTCAGTGGGAAAACCCATCATGTAATGAGAAACAAGTCCAGGCTGACGTAATTTACATTGGTCTCAAATGCTAAGATCCATGTGACAAAGGGGATGAAAGAGAGGGGAGAATGGGAAAAATGAAATGTGTACTGTGTGTAGACAACATATTTGTACAAGAAAAAGCGCATCAGGAACACTGTGCTTGAATTCTTCCAGCCAAAAGGTAAAGGGCTCCATCACTGGTTGCCTCTTTTCATGAAATCCTGGTAAAACTATGAAATGAAGACAGGAGAGATACACAAATTCAGTGCCAAAGAAGCCAAATTTAAGTAATCTGTAGTGTTTTCTCAAAATATTAGGGTTAGTCAAACACTATCACAATCATTTCTTCATTTTTTTTTTTTTTGAGAGAGGGACAGTCAGAGAGAGAGAGAGAGAAAATGAATCAAATTTATTTTAGTTTTTTATGTGGCTTTTGTTGCTCCAACACTTTGTTGCATATGTGGTGCTGGGGTACAAACCTATGCATCCTTGTGCATGCCAGGCTAGCACCAATACTGCTGAGCCACTGCTCCAAACCCATTTCTTCATTTTCTAACAAATACTGACATGAGAAAGAACTGAAGACATGAAAGTATTCAGTTAAGTATTAACTTATCTTGATATGTTTTGAAAATACAGGCATGCAAGTTCACTTTTCTCAACTCTAGTTTCAGAACAAGGACAGCAACTCTCTCATGAGTTACAAATTCAGAACACAAAAACATACAGACTCCTGAGGACCAGGGTTATTAGTTTTCATTTACTTTTTTATGTGTTCAACATAAGTCTTACATATTGGAGAGACTCACTGTTACACATTCATGCACACATGGACACTGACAAAGTAAATTAAGGCCAATCCTATTCCAGGATCTCCCCTCCCCTTCATCCATTCCCCAACCTCATGACTCCTCTGTAATACCCCCATACTATAATTGGAAATGAGCATATATATGTATATTAACTTCTGAGTTTTTCTGTCTGCTTATGTATAGTTAGGCTTCTCACAGGAGTTGAGTGTTCCTACCTATACTGATAACCCCCATTATTCCTCTCTCCTTTTTCTGCCTCCCTCCCTTCTCCCCCCACTTTCAAAGTTACAGATCCCCCAGCTTAGGTGAAATTTCAACTTTAGTGGGTTTATTACTTAAACTTAGCTAACATTCACCCTGTCTTGTATGTATGTATGTATGTATGCATGATGTATGTGTGTGTATATGTATGTGTACACACTTACATACATACATACATACACACATATATATCATAGTTTTTTAATCCATGTATCCAGCAAGGGGCATCTGGGTTGGTTCCATAGTTTAGCTATTGTAAACTGTGCTGCTATAAATATTGATGTAGCTGTGTCTCTGCTGTATGCTGATTCTAGCTCTTTTTGGAAAATACCCAGGAGTGGGATAGCTGGGTTGTAAGGTCTCCAGGCCTAGTTTTTTGAGGATCCTCCACTAGAGCAGATATGCAAGTTTGCCATCCTACCAACGTGTTAGTGTTCCTTTCTCTCCACAACCCCTCTGGCATCTGTTATCATTCGTATTCTTCATTTTTGCCTCTCTGACTGGAGAGAGGTAGAATCTCAGTGATGTTTTAATTTGAATTTCTCTGATTGCTAGTGATGTAGAACATTTTCTCAAATATTTCTTGGCTTTTAGGACCTCCTCCATTGAGAAGTTTTTGTTTAGTTCCCGAACCCATTTATTGACTGGATTATTTGTGGGTTTGGTGTTCAGTTTTTTGAGATCTTTGTATATTCTGCATATTAGTCCCCTGTTGGAGGCGTATATAAGATGTATGTCTTTTCTGTCAAACTTGAATGATTGTGATGTATAATCTACAACCTCCATTTTAGATCCCTCTCCCCCTTTAAAGAGAGTAACTCCCTCACCTGTGTCCACCCACCTCTTTCCAAGGACCCCTTCCAATACCCAGCCATCTTCTTCTGGTAAACGTGGAATCACTATGACCCTCGCCACGTGTGTGGCAACCCCCACCCCCATTCTCTCCCAGTCGCCGCCTACTCTCTCTTTGCACCTGCCTCCACCTAATCATAGCCAATTGCGCAGACCGTGCACCTGAGCTCCTTCAATTAGGGTGAAGGGTAGTATTGCATCAGGAAAACCACTCACTTCCTTGTGAGGCGCACATTCTTCTTTCGCCCTTTGGCTGAAGTAAAATTTTTGCCTTGCTCACCCACACCTGACCATGTGTTTGATTTCATTTACAACAGCATAGCAGGCAAAGATTTTCCTCCCATTCTGAAGGTTCTCTCTTGATACTTTTTGCAGAAGCTTTTTAGTCATGGATTCTTGGCTTTAATTCTTGTGCTATGAGAGCCTTGTTAAGGGAGGAGATGCCTACACCAATATGGTGGAGAGTTGATCTTATTTTTTCTTCTAGCAATTGTACAGTTGCTGTTTAATTCCTAATTCTTTGATTCATTTTGATTTGATTTCTATGCTGGGTGAGAGATAAGGACCTAAAGGATTTAATTTCAATTGTCTGCATATGGCTGTGCAATTTGTCCAGGATCATCTGCTGAACCAGCTTTCTTCCACGCTATATTTTCCCCCGCTTTGTCAAATATCACATGGTTAAAGACTTGTGGGCTTGTCTCAGTATCTTCTATTCTGTTCCTTTGGTCTTCATGTCTATTTTGATACCAATAACATGCTGTTTTTCTTGCTGAATTCCTACAGTATAATTTCAGATCAGGTATTGTGACACCTCCTGTTTCATCTTTCTTGCTTTGTAATGTTTTGGCTATTCTGGGTTTCTTGTTATTCCAAACGAATTTGAGAACTGCTTTTTATATATCAATTAAAAATTTTATTGGTGTCCTGATGGGGATTGCATGGAATCTGTACAGGGCTTTCGGCAAAATGGCCATTTTAATTATGTTGATTCTGCCTAACTTATAACGTGGAATGTTTTCCCATCTTCTCAGGTCTTCTTCAATTTCTTTTTTTAATGTTTGATAGTTTTCATTGTAGACATCTAAATTTATATTCTTTGCTATATTAATGCTTTTTGAGGTTATTATGAATGAGATGGATTTCCGCATTTCTTGTTTGGCAGAATTGCTGCTGGTGTATAGGAAAGCTATCAATTTCTGAGTGTTCATCTTATAACCATCCACTTTGCTTAATTTGTTTATAAGCTCTAGAAGTCTTCTGATTGAGCTTTTTGGGTCTGCTAGGTATGGGATCATGTCATAGGCAAACAGAGATAGCTTGACTTCCTCTTTTCCTATTCAAATTCCTTTGATTTCCTTCTCTTGTCTGATACCTCTGGCTAGGGTTTTGAGAACTAACTTGAATAACAGTGGTGAGAGTGGACAGCCCTGTTGTCTTGTCCTCAAACTTAATGGAAATGGTTTGTCTTTCTCCATTAAGCATAATGTTGTCTATGGGTTTGTCATAAATGCATCTTATAAAAGTATCTTCCTTTGATCCCTATCTTTTCCAGAGTTTTGAGCATAAATGGGTGTTGAATTTTATCAAAGGCTTTTCTGCATCAACTGAGATGATCTTTGTATTTTTGCTTAAGTGGTGAATCACATTTATTGATTTGTGGATATTGAACCAGCCCTGCATTTCTGGATTGAAGCCCAGTTGATTATGATGTATTATCTTTTTGATGTATTTTTGGATGCAGTTTACTAGAATTTTATTAAGGATTTTTGTACCTATGTTCATCACAGAAATTGGTCTGCAGTTTTCTTTTCTTGATGTGTCTTTGTTGAGTTTTGGTATCAGGGTTATATTTGCCTCATAAAAAGTATTTGGGAGGGTTCTCTCCCTTTCAATTTCATGGAATAGCTTACTAAGGAGAGGTGTTAACTCTTCTGTGAAGGTCTGCTAGAACTTACTGAGAATCCATTTTTGGAAGTCCTTTGATTGCTGTTTCAATTTTGCTACCTGAAATTGATTTGTTTAGATTTCCAATGTCCTCCTGTGTTAATGTAGGAATGTCATATGTGCCTAGGTATTTGTCCATGTCTTCCAGATTATCAAACTTGGAAGAGTATAGTTTTCAAAATAAATTCTGATAATCCTCTGGATTTCAGTTGCGTCCATGGTGATGTCTCCATTTATATCTTTTGATTTTGTTGATTTGCTTCACTTCATTCTTCCTTTTGGTGAGGCTGGGCTAGGAGGTCTATTGATTTTACTTATTTTTCCAAAGAAACCAACGCTTTGTTTTGTTGATTCTTTGTATTGGGTTTTTGTTGTTGTTGTCGTGTTTGTTTTGTTCTCAATTTCATTGATTTCAGTTCTGATCTTTGCTTTTTCCTGCCTTCTGTTGGATTTGGGATTGGACTGTTCCTCTTTTTGTAGGGATGTGAGTTGGAGAATAAGTTTGGTGTCTCTGATTTTTATCAGGAGATAAAATTTTTATCAGGCAATCAGTGCTACAAATTTACCTCTTAAGAATGCTTTTATACTGTCCCATAGTTTTCGATATGTTGTCATCACTTTCATTTGTTTCCAAGAATTTTTTGATTTCTGTTCTCTTTTCATCTTTGATCCATTCTTCATTTAAGAGGGTATTATTCAATCTCCAAGTATTTATATACTTTCTGTTGTTTTTCTTGCTGTTAACTGCTAAGATCAGACCATTGTGGTCTGACAGGATATATGGGATTATATCAACTTTTTTGTATTTGCTAAGATTACCTTTGTGTACTAGATTATGGTCTATTTTGGAGAAGGATCCTTGTGCTGCTGAGAAAAGGTAAACTCAGCCGATTTGGGATAGTATATTCTATAAATGTCCTTTAAAACCAACTGATCGATAATTTGTTTATGTTAGAGATCTCTTTATTGACTTATTGCTTTGATGATCTATTGTTGATAGTGATGTATTAAAGTCCCCCAATATTACTGTGTTGAAGTCAATAAGTGATTTAATGTCCTTGAGTACTTTTACCACATAATCTGGAAGGGGGGCATTAATGTTAACTATTGTTATATCTTCTTGATATAGTGTTCCTTTTACTATGATGTAGTGACCTTCTTTATCCCTTCTAATTTTTTGGTCAAAATTAACTTTGTCAGATATACGGATCACAACACAGGCTTGCTTTCTTGGGCCATATGCCTGGTAGGTTTTTTGGCCAAACTTTCACGTTCAATGTGTATCTATTTTTTTGGCTGTGAGGTGTGTCTCCTGTAAGCATCATATTGCTAGATTTTGTTTTTTGATCCAGTATGCTATCTGTGTCTTTTGATTGGGGCATTAGTCCATTCACGCTCAATGTTAGAATAGATATGTGATTCTGGATCCCTGGCATTGGGACCTTTGCTGTATGTTGCATTATCTTGGATATCTTTTAGTGAGTTATGTTTTTATTGACTTTCTTCTATTTATGGGCTTTGGGAGTTGTGAGCTTGCTCCTGTTTGAAATTTGTCTTTGAGTATTCTGTGTAGAACTGGTTTTGTGTTCTTGTATGCTGCTAGTTTATTCTTATTGGGGGCAGGGCATCACGTAGCCCAGGTGCACACAAAAGAACCAATCAGATGCTGGCAGACAAACCCCAATGGCATCTTGTAATTGCCTGTTGATCGATTGCCTCAGTCAATCCCTGAGGGACGAGACCCCCCCAAACTTCCTCTGCCCACCCCAAACTATAAAGTCGCTGCCCAGCTGGGGCCGAATGCCACTTCCCCTGCCACCCTCACTCTGGCGGACCGGTGAATCTGGCCCGAGAGCTACCAATCCCAATAAAAAGGTTTTTGCTCAGCTGCTTTTAAGCCTTCTGACCAATTATCTTAGAATGTCATCCCAGCTTGTGACTTGGGAGGGGTAGAGGAGGGTTTGCCCTCAGGCAACTCTTTCACTCCCCGCCCCCCAACTAATTATCTCTGGTTTAACTGTCCTGCAGGCTACAATGGCTCCAGGCTCTCTTCTCCCTTCTGGCTGAATTTGCCCTGGGGTCGTAGGGGATCTGGGAGATGGTAATGAGGGTCAGATACAAAGTCTCACCTACCTTGCTGGTATGCTCAAAATGGCTACAGTCTGCGCCACTTAAAGCTGGAAGAGGGAACAATGTTCTCTCCTCCAGAGCAGAGATGCCACGGAGTTGTCCCAATTTAAGCACAGTGCAGAGCTCCTGTTTGCACTCTGCCCATTCACAGCAGTGTAGGATCCTGACAGGATTGTGGTGACATCTGCTTTAGATTCCCAGCGCCGTTTCCCTGCCTGTTTGTCAAAAATCACTAGTCTGACCTCCTCATAGATAAGAGGAGGAGTCTGCCTTCTCCTCTGCAGCAGAGATGCCAAGAGGACCTGCTTTCAGTCCAATCTGCCTTTTCTAGGTGCAGTAGGTCTCTGCCTGGCCAAAGGGATCAGACTAAGTCGATTATCCCACCTGCTGCTGTACTGATAAAGGGTCAAGTAGTCCCTGGAGACCAATCTGTATTAATTTCTCCTCTGTACTTGCTACACCCAAGTCTTGGAGTTACTGATCTCCCACTGACCCTCATGTGTTCAGCAAATCCTTTCCAACACATGCACCTTGCAGGAAGGGAGCTTTCTCACTGTTTCTTCCTTTCAGGTCAAGGAGACTGCTTGGGTGCACAAAATTACTATTTAAGTGAAAAATTTTAAATTTCTTACCTTTTTCTGTTTCTTTAAAAGACTGTTTGGTTATTTTGGAGGTACTAACTCTATGATCAATCTCAATTAACTTTTCTTTTGTTTCCTGTTTCTTCAAATCATGAAAAGAATCCAGTTCATCATCTAGGCTTTAAAACAAAATTCATCACAGAAATCTGGAAGTTTACTATAACATTTCAAAAGAATAAAATTACTTTTTAAATATTAACAGCACAACAAATGAGAAAAAAATGTAAAAAGTAAACATTTTTAAATAAAAAAAATGAAAAAGGCAAAAGTATAAAAATTAAGTCATTGATCCTAATAACCCACTACTTACATCCTTCAACTTTTTCTACTCATTATGTATTCCCAATTTAAAACTATGTATATCTATAGATTGCTCTATAACTGCTGAATTCTTTCTGCTGATCACCAATAATTCAGTGAGAAAGATACAACATTTATTATCTATTTTAGGTCAAGAATTAACATACGGGGTTGGGGATTTAGCTCAGTGGTAGAGCGCTTGCCTAGCACATGCAAGGCCCCGAGTTCGGTCCCCAGCCCTGGGGGAAAAAAAAAAAGAATTAATGTATACCATGAGGACTGACAGATGACATAACTTAAAGACTGAAACAACATATCCCAGGTGTTTCTCTAAAAAGATTATTTCAGAATAGAAATTTCTAGAGTAGTGCTGTTCAAAACTAATATAATGCAAGAAGGTAGGTAATTTAAAATTTTCTGATAGCACATTAAAAACAAAGAGGTAAACTTTAATTATATTTATTCAACTCATCAATGTAAAATCAATATAAAAGTTATTACAAAAATTTTCTTTTATCCATGTTATGTCTTTGAAATCCAATGAGTTTTTTACATTTAGAGAATCTCAATTTAGACTAGCCCCATTTTAAGTTCTCAATAGCTGCTGCTACATGTGGTCTGTAGCTACTGTGCTGGACAGCATACTTCCATACTATGTCATCATAGACAGGGACTATGAAAAAGGTCCAATGGCGTGAAAACCTTCATAGTCTAAAACCTTCAAATTATAATTTGGAATTATACCCAGTTAAACATAAGAAAATAATTTCTACAAAGTCATAATCCTTACATTAATTACTACTTTTCTTAGCTTATATCAATCTACCTCATATCCTGGTCTTGGAACTGATTTTTGTTTTGTGAATGCCAAATGACACAGTAATAATGAAAAATTAATATTTTGAGTGCTTAACTATGTATCCAGCAATATTTGAAGTGCTTTACATGAATCAACTCATTTAAATAGAAAAAGAAGCTCATTTAAAATATTCAACCTTCCAGATTTGGTTATGTTAATGATATTTAGATCTTTTAAGCACAACTGTTTAGTTCAACATTTCATTTTGTGTATGCACACATCTTTGTAGTTTAACATTATTTTAAAATGATTATCTTCTTAATATCTGTATTTCTTCAGTCACATATTGCTATTATTATTCATTTCAAATATTCATTTCACTTTATCTTCAACAGTTTTTATACTGTTTTAATCCACAGGAATATTACCTCATCTGCAGAACAGTTATCCTGTTTAGCACAGTACTGTATCAAACATTTTGTAGTTACTATGTACCCTTCAATCTCTCCCCCGACTACTTCATATACAGTGCTTAACATACTATTGAATCTACAATAGACACTAGGTTGAAGGTTGCTGCCCCAGTATTCTACATTGCAGTTTTTGTGTGAGTTCCCTTACTTATTTTTAAAGAAAGGAGCAGGGTTTTCATTTAGGCCCTGGATGAATAAATATATTTTTTTATTTTTTACATTATGCAGATAATTTAATAAATTAGTCTCTTCAATTGTTCACTGGACTCCAGTATGGTCGTACATTCTCCCTAAATGAAAAATAAACAATCTGCCCTTTCCCCTTTCTCAGTTTCTTGAGGACAGTAACAGTAAGAATTCAGGGTACTTTACCAATTCACATTTAAGTGCTTGAATGAACTGCAAAAAGGCGTTGTACACTGTTTTCTTTCATCAGAATAACATTTCAAGGAACCAACTTTATCTCCAGAGGAGTAGATATCCAAATCATCTGTCAAAAAAAAGAGACAAAAAAAATCACAAACACAGTCCAAGGAGCCTCAGGGAAACAATAAAAATTCCATTTGGAATGAATCTGAACACTACACAACACACCAATATCCCAGGATCCATTGTAAATAGAATGCTATCTGCTAAAACCCTCACATAATGAATTAAAATAGATACTTGTTTGCAGCTGGGGATGAAGTGGTGGCTCAGCAGTACAGCACTTGCCTGGCATGTTCAAGATTCCAAGTTCGATCCCCAGCACCACATACACAAGTAACTGTTGGAGAAACTAAAGCCAGATGAAAATACAAATAAAAACTCCAGTTGCAAGTCTCATCAACAGACTAGACCAAACAGAAGACAAATTTCATGGCTTTAAGATAATATGGACAAACTAGAACATTCAGACAGTAATAAGGAGGGGCTGCAAAGAAACTATGAACAGAACATACAAGACCTCTTTGAAAAACATTAAAAGATCAAACTTAATACAGTTCTAAAGGAAGAAGTAGAGACACAGCCTGAAGACATAGAAAACTTATTCACTGAATTAACAGCAGAAAATTTCCCAAATCATGGAATGATATGGACATCCAGGCACTGGGGCCATTTAGAATGCTAAATAGACATGACCAGAAAAGAATTTCTATGTAACAAAGAAAGAATATTAAAAGCTGCAAGGGAGAAGTGTCAAGAAATGTTTAAAGGGAAACCCATCAGAATAAAAGCAGATATCTCAGCAGAAACTCAAGGCCAGGAGGGCATGGATTGATACATTTTAAGACCTGGAAGGAAATAACTGCCAAGCTACATTACCATATCTAGCAAAGTGGTCTTTCAGAATCAAAGAAGAATTAAAAGATTTTCCAAGATAAGCATAAACTAAAAGACTCCCTGACCTCTACCCCAGCAATACAGAAGATACTCAAAGGAATCCTATACCTAGATGAGGAACCAGACCAATACAACCAGAGGAGTATGGGAAAGACTAGATCTCATTAGAAGAGCAGTTAAGCAAAAGAGAAATAGGAAAGAATCAAACATGATTACATCAGTAAACTATCAGAACCTTTAATATGAATAAGAAAGAAACAAAATTCTCAAAACTACCAAAAAGAAAACCAAAAATGACAGGAATTAGCATGTTTTTTCAATAACTCCATATAAATGATCTGAATTCTCCAATTAGAAGACACAGACTAGCTGATATGATTAAAACAAGACCCATTTGCTTACTATTTCTTTCTGAAATTCACTTCACTGCCAAAGACATTCATAAAACGAAAGTGAAAAGACAGAGAATGCAATTCTCATTGAATGGAATTATTATGGTTTGAATGTGAGGTGTCCCCCAAAATCTTACATGTAACAATGCAGTAAGGCTGAGATGAAATGATTGGATTATAAGAGCCTTGACCCAATCAGTGAGTTAATCAGGGATTAACTGGCAACTGAAGGCAGATAGGGTGTGGCTAGAGAAGATGGGACATGGAGGGCATGCCTTTGAGGTATACATTTTGTATATGACATAAAATTCTTCTCTCTGCTTCCTGGAACCATGCCTTGAACCACTTCCTTCTGCTACACTCTTCCACCATGATGTTCAACCTCACCTCAAGCCTGGTGGAATGGAGCAGATTTTCTATGGACTAAGAACTCTGAAACCCTGAGCCCCCAAATAAACTTTTCTTCCTCAAATTGTACTTGTCAGTTTTTTTTTTTAGTCACAGCATCAAAAAACCTGACTAAAACAGGTCCTAAAGCAAACAGAAGTAGCTAGACTTATTATCCAACAAAACTGACCTCAAATCAGTCATAAGAGGCAAAGGCCTTTATACTCTGAGAAAAAAAGAAATAATCCATCAAGAAGATGTCATTATTGTAAATATAGATGTACCAAACATCAGAGCACCCAATTTTATAAAATATACTAGAAGACTGAAAGGGAAAGACTGGCCTCAATACAATAATGATGGGTGACTTCCGTACATTGTCACCAGAAGATATATCTTCCAGAGCCCCCCAAATCAATTTAAAAATATCAGAATTAAATTAACTTTAAACAAATGGATTTAACATCTCAGAATATGTCATCTAACTTCTGTACAATATGTGTTCTTTTCATCAGTACACAGAACTTTCTCTAAAATAAACCATATTTTCAGCAATGAAACAAAGCTCAACAAATACAAAATAGCTAAAAATTTTCTTTTATCTTAGAATGAAATTACACATCGATAATAAGAGAAACTGAAGAAATTATACAAACACATGGAGACTGAAAAATACACTTCTGAACGAGCAGTGAATCACTGAAGAAATCAAGGGGGAGATTTAAAAATTCCTAGACTCAAATGAAAATGGAAACACAACCTATCAAAACCTATATGACACAGAGAAAGTAATAACAGGGTAATTTACAGCTATAACTGTATATATTTAAAGAAACAGAGATCTCAAATATGTAACCTAATATTGTATTTCAAGGTCTTAACAAAATTGACAAACCTTTAGCAAAACTAACCAAAAAGAGAACATTCAAAATAAATAAAATTAGGGCTAGAGCAGTGGCTCGGCAGTTATGGTGCTTGATCGGCATGTGCAAGTACACGGGTTCAAAACCCAGTACCCATGTATACAACTAATGTATATAACATGTCAGAGCAACGAAAGCCATGTGAAAACCGCAATAAAAATTGATTGTCTCTCTCTCTCTCTCTGTCCTTCTCTCTTTTAAAAAAAGTCTCTTCAGTCTTTATTTAAAAATTAATTAATAAATTAATAATTAATAATTCCATAAAATTAATTAAATTAAAGGTAAAAGGGAGTATGTTTTAATAGAAACCAATGAAATCCAGAGGATACAGGGGAATATTTAGAAAATTTCTATACCAATAAACTGGAAAATCTAGAAGAAATGGACAAATTTATAACCTACTAAAAATGGAAAAAACAGGACATAAAATGTCTAAATAGATCTCTAACAAGTAATGAAATTGAAGCAGTAATAAAAAGGCTCCTAACAACTGTGCATGGTCATGCACACCTGTAATTCTAGAGGCTCAGGAGGCCAAGGCAGGAAGATTTCAAGTTCAAAGTCAGCCTTAGTAGCTTAGTAAGTAAGGTCCTAAGATACTTTGGGAGAGTGTTTCAAAATAAAATTAAAAACAAACAAACAATCAAAAAAAAAAAAAAAAAAAAAAAAAAAAAAAAAAAAAAAAAAAAAAAAAAAAAAAAAAAAAAAAAAAAAAAAAACCAAAACAAAACAGAAAGGACTGGTTAAGTGTCCCTTGGTTCAATTCCTGGTCCAAAACAACAACAAAACTGTCTCCAACAAAGAAAAGCCCAGGATCCCATAAAATTGAAAGACAAGCAACTCATCCAAACTCATTCTACAAAACCAGTATTATCCTACGACCAAAACCAGATGAAGGCACACACACACACAAAAGAAAACTATAGCTACGTGTGAATGCGCATGCCTTTAACCCCAACAACTCAAAAAGCTGAGTCAGGAAGAATGACAGTTCAAGGCCACATGCAGTAACTCAGGGAGATCCTCCGAAATTTCGCAAGACCCTGTCTCAAAACAAAAATAAAAAGTACTGTGGATGTGGCTCAATGGTAAAGTACACATGGGTTCAACGTTAGTACCAAAAAATAAATAAAAATTTTAAAATCACATGATCATCAACAGACACAGAAAAAGGCTTCCATAAAATTCAACAACACAGGCTGGAGCAGTGGGCTCAGCAGTTATGGAGCTTGCTGGACATGTGCAAGGACGTGGATTCAAACCCCAGCACCACGTACACAATTAAGTGTCAGAGCAACGAAAACCACATGAAAAACTAAATAAAAATTTATTCTCTCTCTCACTGCCCTTCTCTCTAAAAAAAAAAAAAAGAATAGGAGGTATATACCTCAACATAATAAAGGCTATATACAACAGCAAACCCATTGCCAACATCATACTGAATAGGGAGAAATGAAAAGAATTTCCTTTTAAATTAGGAATGAGACAAGCTTGTCCACTGTACCACTCTTATTCAATGAACTGGAAAAGTGTTTATATTTTTGCAATACTGGCGATAGAACTCAGGGGCAGTTTATCACTAAACTAAATCCCCAGCCATATATACATGTAATAATATGGCATAGGTAACATATAATAATTATATTATACATAATTATGTATAACAATTATATGTAATGACACATAGTGATATATACAATAATATATATAGTATACATCTACGGCGGGCAGTCAGTGGGGACTGAACTGAGGTGCTTTACCAATGTGCCACATCTTCAGGTCTTTTTATTTGAGACAGGGTCTTGCAAAGTTGCTTAGGTCCTTGCTAAATTGCCGAGGCTAGCCTCAAACTTTCCATCCTCCTGCCTCAGCCTCCTAAGTCACTAGAATTACAGGAGTGCACCATCATGCCCAGCTATTATTTTGTTTTGAGATAGCGTCTACTGAAGTTGCCAAGGCTGGCCTCAAACTTGTGATATTCCTGCCTCAACCTCCTGAGTAACTGGGATTACAGGCATGTCACTGCAACTGACTGCAACTAGAAACTTTACCAAAGAAATCATATAAGAGAAACAGAAGGTACCCAAATAGGAAAGCAATACAAATTACCCCTGTTTGCATGTATTATTCTCTACTTAGAAAACTCAGAAGTGTCCACTAAGTCTCTGAGAACTGATATATTCAGCAAAGTAGTAGGATAAAAACAAGACCAGCACACAAAAAACAGCAGTTTTCCTATCCACCAACAATGAACTTGTTAAGAAAGAAACCAGAAAAACGATCCCATTTTCAATAACCTCAAAAAACAAAAACCCTAGGCATAAACCTAACTTAGGAGGTGAAAGACCCTCTACAATGAAATTATATAACAGGAAAAAAACTGAAGACACAAGAAGATGGAAAGACATCCCATCTTCATGGGTTGAGAGAAATGGCCATACCACCAAAAACGATCCACAGATTCAACACAATCCCCATAGAAATACCAATAACATTCTTCAATAAGCTATAAACAAAACAAAGCAAAACAACAAAAAAACATAAAATACAAATGGGAGGATAAAAGATCTTGAATTGCCAAAGCAATCCTAAGCAAAAATAATAATGCTGGAGGTATCAGAACACCCAATTTCAAAACTAAAGAGCCTTAGAAACAAAAATACTGTGTACTGGCATAAAACACACAGACCAAGTGAATAGAGATTGAATGTAGCATCAAACCCATGCTGCTAAAGTCACCTGAGTCTAAAAAACGGAGCCCAAAACAAATAATGAAGATGGGCACTTTAGCAAATGGTACCAGGAAAACTGGACTTAACACCTAAAGAAGATTGAAACTAGATCTCTCTCATTCAATATAAAAAAAATCAATTCAAAATATATTAAAAACCTTAAGGTACGACTCAAACTTTGAAACTAGAGGAAAACACTGAGAAATACTTTAAGACAGAGGCAATGATTTCCTAAACAGGATTCCAACAACTCAGGAAAAAATAGCAAGAATTGACAAATTAAATTACATCAAATTATAAAGCTTCTACCTGGCAATGGAAATAATCAACAAAGTGAAGAAACAGGCCATTGTGGAAACTAGTATGGAGATTACTTAAAAAGCTAAAATTAGAATTACCATGTAATCCAGCTATGTGGGTGTATCTGAAGGAATCAAAGTTAGCACACTACAATGAAACCTGAATATGTATTTTTGTTGTGGCACTACTAAGAACAGTCAAGTTATGAAGCTTGGCCCAGGTGATCACCAGCAGATGGATAAAGAAAATGTATACATATGTAAGAGTTTTATTCAGTCATAAAGAATGAACTCATATCATTCGTAAGAAAATGGATAAACCCAATGCAGTTTTAGATATTTGTAAAAAAAAAAAAAGTATTTTAAATAAGCAGCAAATCTTATATTTATATAGCATTTACAAAACATTTACAAAATGTTTTGCATTATTGCCTTATTTGATCCTAGCAACAACCCTGTAAGGTAAGAAAAGTGTCTAACAATTTTCTATAGACCAGGAAACTAAAGATTAGAGAACTGATTTTTTCCAAGTAACACAACTAGCAGGTGAACTGGAAATTCAGAATCCAGACAAATATTCAGAGTCCAGCCTTCTTTCTATCTAATGTGATAGCTCCTGGGACCCAAATTGTTTGTTTTAATAAACCTGCATCTAAATCCATTGAATAAAAGGAAAACTTCTATGACCAAAAAATAAAATAAAATAAAAATTACATATTTTTTTAAATGCATGAATCTTTCTTTAACATCTTCTTTACCCCCTTATTAATCAGTCATGTTTTAATCAGCTTTCAATCACCGTGACAAAACTTACAGGAGGGAAAATTTATCTTGACTCAGGGTTTTAGACCCTGGTCACTTGGCCCCATTGCTATGGACTTGCGGCGAGGCAGAACATCATAGTAGAGAGCACATAGCAGCACAAATCTGTTCATTTCATTTCATGGCAGCTGGCAGGCAGAGAGAGTTAGAGAAAGGATCCAGAGACAAATATATCCTTCAAGGATATACCTCCAGTGACTCACCTCTTCCAACTAGACCCCCCCCCCCAAAGTTTCCACCAGCTGGGAATCAAGCCTTCAACATTTGAGCCTTTGGGGATATTCCAGATCCAAACTGTAAAAAGTAATATTTTTCAGTTTCTTTTTCTTTTTTTGAAGACTGGAAGTTTTGTACGGGAAGTTTTCAAAATAAAATGTAATTTTAATTTAAATTTTCTTCAAATTTAAACTTCAAATTTAAACTACCTAATTTCTAGAGTTCTTTTTCATACTGAAGGAATTTTCTGGAAGAGTATTTTGCAAAATCAACTCACTTCAGCCAAAATAAAATTGATTTTACTGTCCCAATTAGCTGATATAATGCACCAAAGTAAACCATAAATGATTTCCATTTCACAAAAATTCAAAATGAAATAAGTTTAGGAAAAAATAATTAATATGACAAGCTTTTAAAGATACTACTGTTTCTAATGCAACTCTTCAAAAGTTTCTTGATCACACTTACTTGTAAAGATATCACCTAAGAATTACCAAATTAATATACCAATGGTTAATTCAAATTACCATAGCAACGTAAGCTGCAGAGTACCACAAGACATTACTCAATCCCACAGTATAATTTTTTCCAAGAATATTTATTTGATAAATACCTCCTAGAGTATAATAATTACTATCTTAATAACTCAGAAAAGTTTACATCTAAAATGTAGCTATTAGTTCTCTTTGCTCAATATAGTGTGGTTAATTCTTAACACCTTCAATGATAGACATATTGCTATACTAAAAAACAAAACAAAATAAAATGATACACAAAAACAAAACCTTTGATGTGAATTTTAAAGACATCATACAGATTTACCCCTCAAATTATGATTACTATTAATTCATTACCAGGGATAATAGAAAAAAATCTTAGTCTCACAAAATATCTAATACTAACCACAAAATTAAAGAATTTAAAAAAAAAAACTCTATCAAATTAAATTTATTTTTAAAAACCTCAAATATATAAAATATTTTATTGGCTTACCTGGGGAAGTTAGAGATCTTCTCTTACATTTAGCCTGATCAAAATTTGGAAAATCATACTAAAAAAAAAAACAAAAAACATTTAATTTGTGCATGAATAATCAATTTAATGACGTAAAATATTTCCCCACAGACAGGCACAGTGGCATATGCCAGCAAATCAGGAAGCTGAGGTAGGAGAAACCCAAGTTTAAGGCTAGCTTCAGCAAGACCCTAAACAACTTACTGAGATCATCATCTCAAAAAAAAAAAAAAAAAAAAGGGTGCGGATGTGGTTCAGTGGTAAAGCACCCCCAGGTTCAATCCCCAGTACCAATATATAAATTTGTTAATTACAAAGGTAAAATTATAAAGGTTAGAGTGGAGAGAGTCTAGTAGACATCACCCTAACCAAATGATCAAAGTTAAAATACCAAGGTGACAAACCAACACAATACACCTCTTGATTCATCAAAAACAGCCCACACATCACTCATTTCCTATTCCTGAAGCAATGCATAATTGGAATCTAATCAGTAGGTATACATGAGTCATACTTAAAACTGAAGGACATTCTAATAAACAATGGTCTTACACTTTTCAAAAGCATCAAAGTTAGGAAACACAAAGACTGGGAACCTGTTCCCTATTAAGTGAAAGGACAGAAATCCACCAAATGCCAAGTTCATTTGTAGACTGGCTCTGCACTAGAGGGAAAAAACTTCTACAAAGGACATAATTGAGATAAGAGAAATTTAAATATGAACTACAGATTACAGAGTAAATTTTCTGAAAATATTACTATGGGTTATGAAAGAATGTCTTCATGCATAGTGGGAAAAAAAAACTTTTAGAGGCAAAGGCACATGACACCACCAAATTACCCTCAAATAGCTTATGGGGGAAATTGTGTCTGTTAGGAGGTATAGAGGAAAGGGGGGAGGAGAGAGAAAGGTAAAGCAAAGGCGGCAAAATGTTAATTGGTGAATTTGAGTGATGGATACAAGATTTCTTCGGAGCACTCTTGTAACTTCTTTTTTTATAAGTTTGAAAACATTTCCAAATAAGTCGTTAAAAAGAAATTAAGTTTGTTTATTCACGTTTCACACACGTCACTGCCAGCAAAAGTTCAACAATACTTTCTACGGTGCCATACCACATACCACGCTTTATGTAACATAAGGTGACCGCATTTTTTCTGAAGGAAAGTTTGTCTTTCCTGTGTGTGACTGGCCCCACCACTCTGTTCGGGCTGACTTTCAATTCCGCCCCCCTCAGTGCGCGAGGTACAGCGTAGAGCAGCTCGGTCCGCCCTGGCCTTCCCGCGCAGAGGCCCGTGCCCGGCTGGCAGGAGCTTCACAGCAGCGGAATCCCACCCGGTGTCCACCCGCGAACAGATGGGCGACTCACCTCGCCGGAGCAGCTAACCCGGAGTCCGTAACGGCTTTTGAGACGCTCCACTATAAAATCCTGCCCCGGCGGCTTGACGACCCGAGGCTCCATGGCGAGCCGAGATCTCAGCGGTCTCCCGGGGAAACGCGCTCAAACCTGCGGCCAGGCGCGGGGGAGGGGCTCACGAAACTGGCGTGCGTCCTGACGCACAGCCCCGCCCTCTCGGTGCGGAAGGCGGAGCCCAGCTAGATGGCGAGTACCACACAGGTATCTTAAAACAGCTTGGCACTGCAAGTGCGTAGACCTCGTTCCGTGTCTTGTCCTGGCATTACAGGTCTTTTAATTTTCTGAGGATGAATTTATAAGTAATCTTCTTAGCCAAGAAGGCATATTGCTCCCCCAAGCTCCGAGGGGCCGTCCGGGAACTTCCCTGACCTGTGTGCAATTTGTAGAAGAGGTTGGAGCACAACTGCTGAGAGGCAGTGGCCTGTGCTATTGTAACCGAAGGAAAGCATCAAGACTATAGCAGAACATGAGGCACAGAAACCTTTCCCTGACTGTTTTCTGTGTGGTATAACAGGATCAAAAACACTAGAATACTCCGGGAAAACAAGAACTTCTTAAGAAAGAAAAAGTTCCCCTCAGTACCTAGAACATCAGAGCATAGCATTCCATTAAGCGCTCAATCTTTACTCGCATGATATATTAATCTAAAAAACTTATTAGAGACTGAATGAAGGGAACAGTTGTTTGAATACGATTTCTTTCATTTTTTATTAGTGCAATCCCTGTTCTAAACTGATTAACTGGACTAGCAAATCAATTTTCTGGATTAAAGTTCTCAAATGCCAAAAAGAGTGATACTTTAGCAAAGTAACTGCAATCTAAATAAACCAATACTCAGTTTTGCCATAAAATATTACTTAATGTGTATAAATAATGATTACTTGATTCTTGATTCTATCTTTAAGCGGATTTTAATGAGACAATATGAAATCCAGAAGGTTTGAAAAAAAATACATATTGTGGGGGTTCAATTACCTTATTAACAAATAATAAACATAAACCACAAGGTTCTTTCCTGAAATGTGACACACAAAGATGTTCTTGATGATCTTAGAAATGCCTCAAGCCACTTTTAAGTATATTTTTAATATGAATACTGGAAAACTCAGTTTACATGTCATTTTTGTCAAAATCTTTAAAGCTTTTTCATTTGTAACTTTAATGCTTTAGTACAGCAAGAAAATCTATAAAAATTCTCTTCAAAAGCATTTGCATGTACTTAGAATTTATTCTAAAATCATGACAGCATTAATTTATCTCAGCTGAAAAGTTACAACACACTTTTTACATCAATTTATATTACATAAGTTTCCAAAGAAGCCAATTCTAAATATGAAATGTACATATGTAGTCCACGGTTCCCTTTAAAGTTCAAGTAATTCAATTGATGCATTTGGAGTTTTATTTTGGGTATCTGGCTTTGTGACCAAGTAGATTTAGTGATGGAAGATGGTATTCCATCACTCATTACACAAATCACACATCACATCCCTGCCTTCATCTGACAGACTGTTTCACAGGCACTCAATATAGGATACCCTATTTCTAAATCACATACAACAGGGAATAAACCTCACTGTCTTTCCTTACTAAACAAAATGAGGTATTTTCACTCAGAACACAGAAGGGAAGAAGGGAGTCAACATTCATTATTGCAATATATAAGAGTTTATGTTCTAATGTAGTTTTACATTGAGTAAGCCAATAAGAACATCTCCTTTCTTTAGCAGCGTGGCTACCCTTCCTTTGACACAAGTCATTTCTGTATTAAAATGAAGACTTAGTTGCACAAGTAATGAATTTTTAAAATGTCATGGCTATTATCAATTGTCACTTTATTTCTGCTACAAAATTCATCAGAAAAAGGTACTGCAACAATCTAGTATAAAGCAAATCTTCAACCAAAACACATGGTATAGACCTTTTGAAAATATTCATACTTTATCACAATAACTGCAAGGAAAAATTCAATTCTATCATCAGGACCAAGCTGAAGTTTCTGAGGTAGTAGAGACAGATGACAGAAAAGATCATTAAAAAACAAAACAAACAAAAAAACACCTAAGGAAATAGTCAACTTGTTTCAAATCTAAAAATCAAAACCTTTGAAAGGGTGCAGGAAGCTACATATTTTAAGAAAAGAAGGTACTCTAAAATTTAATTTGTAACTATACAGGAGGTGTAAAGATTATAGAAGAGCACTTTGGTAAACTATCTTCTGTGGCTCTATCCATTCAAAAAATGAGTCTCTATGCATAAAGGAGATCACCAATAATTAAGATTACCAAATATATTTTAAATCTAAAATAAAATTAGCCAAGTTGTGGTCCCTTTATTCAAATGGCAAATATATTCATGCAGGAAATCCACATATCTTAAAAGGAACTAAAATTAAATTGCATATATCAATCATATTTCTTCAATAGTCTGCGAAGGTCTATTGCTTAACAAGATTAGTTATTATTCCATTTTAATACAGATATGTCAGGAGTACATAAACACAAGTACACCTGAAATACACCAGTGTTTAAACTTTTATTTCACACCATGCAAGGTCAATTATAACACATTAAAAAGTGACAACAGCTATAAGCTGCAATTTTACATTTATACATTGGAAACGTTCATTTTCAAAAGCTGAACATAATTACCATTGTCTGTAACAGCTAAGCTTCAATTCAACTGCTTATACAGATAAAATTTACTATGAAAAACAATGATTTTATATCTGTCCACATTCTATGATACTAATTCTTCGACTAACAGATCCTTTGGGAGAACCAAATGATTCAATCTTTTTCACAGTATCCATGCCATCCTTAACAAACCCAAATACTACATGCTTAAAGTCCAAATGTTCTGCTTTTTTCAGTGTTATAAAAAATTGAGAATTATTAGTATCCCGGCCTCGATTAGCCATGGATAGTAAGCCAGGACCAGTATGTTTCACATCAAAGTTTTCATCTTCAAATTTATCTCCATAAATGGACATTCCTCCTGTTCCATCATGTTTGGTGATATCTCCCCCCTGAAAGAAAGATTTCAATTAACAGCAATTCTGAGTAAAACATTAAAATACACAGAAGTCACCACCACAGGATAAATCTTGACCACTGAGTTTCCTTAAGAATGCATTTTCAAAATTAATAAATACCTATTTTTCAAAGAAGATAAAAACGGGTTGGAGCAGTGGCTCAGCAGTTACACTGCTTGCCTAGCCTGCACCAGGATCTGAGTTCAAACCCTAGCATCACGCACACACAACTAAGTGTCAGAAAAAGAGATGAGAAAACTCATAAAATTGATTCTCTCTTTCTCTCTCTCCCCCTCCTTCTCTCTCAAAAAAAAAAAAAAAAGAAAAAAAAAAAAAGAAAAAGAAAACGAAAACAAAGAAGATAAAAATAAAAAGGTCTTTTCTCTACCCTCAGTTTCCAGTCAAGTTTAAGTGTTAGAAATTTGGACCCTATTAAGTTTTGAGAGCACTGGGCTGGGATAAGGAGTTGGTAGTGGTGACAACTCTTATTTGGGAAAGCTAAAGAAATCTTTAGAAAAATACAGGATGAGGAAAAGAAGAAACGCACAAATTTCCCCAAGTTAGTATGGTGTATATTCTTTTTTACTTACATTGTAACAGGTAGTTAATACTTACTTGGCAAACAAAATCTGGAATTACTCTGTGAAAAATGGAATTCTTGAAACCAAAGCCCTTCTCTCCAGTGCACAGTGCTCTGAAGTTCTCAGCAGTTTGAGGAACAATGTTTGAAAATAATTCCATGGTTATACGTCCTAAAGGTTCACCATCCGCACAAACATCAAAAAATACCACAGGATTTGTCTCCTTTGACAACTCTGCTGCCAGAGATACCTGTACTTTGTGGAGTTTCAATAAATTTTGTTGACATTCTTCAAATTTTTTCTTAAAACACTCAGCCATTTCTTTTGTTTTAAATCTCACTGCAAGTTGTTCCACTTTTGCTTCTCCATCTATTAGGGGAGGAAAACATGACCTAAGTATTAAAGTAACCTATTGTTTTGTTTGTTATGGTTTTAGAAAAATGGGGGGGTGGTGGAGGAAAGTAGCATTTATAGGTGGAAACTCACCAGCATAATCTGAAGCAGTCCAAACTAAAGCGTTATTTGAAACATTTAAGGGTTTTAATTCCATTGTTTTGGTGATAACATGGTTTGCACACACTTTAAACACCTGGTCTCTTCTCATTAGGATTCGATAATAATTCTTCATTGTATGCCAAAGTATCTTTATATCTCCAACACCCCGCTCCTTCCACTGACTGACATCTCTATCCCACCTATAGAGTTTGGCTCTCTCTTTAAACAAAATTTCTTCATCTTCCTCTCCAGATTTTACTTCTACCTATGAAAAAAGATAAAGTCATCCATAAGCTGATGCTTATAATTCCATAACAATCGGAAGATCCAAATTATTTAATATATATTCTTTATAACGACATTAATAGGTTTTCTTGTATCATGGCAAATGATACCAGACTGTGAATATACCTGACTTGGTTGAGGCACTATAGACCTGATTTATCACTCAATATTTTTCTATTACATAATATTCACACTTGTTTGGAAATTTATTCTCTTCCTTTATGGGTAAGGTTTCAAAAAGTGCTAGTTTTTGAAGAGAAATATTAACTACTAATTGAGGCTGAAAAATGACAAAAAATCATTTTCCTAAAACAACATTCTTATTCAGAAACTGTAAATGTTACTTTTTTCTGAAATGACTTTGGCAGTAGGGGAATTATTTTATCCAAAAAATTATAGTATGAATACAAATATGATATTCTAACAACATACGAAAAAATTACTTCTTCCCAGTAACTGCATATATACAAAGCATTTCACAAACCAAAATTTATATAAAAACTTAAAGACAGTGTTCAGGAAAGATCTATTTGTGGTAGAGCACTTGTCTACCATGCTTGATCTTTGGGTTCAACCTCAGCAATGCAAAAACAAAACAGTGGGGGAAAAAAAGCCAAAACACTTCAAGACAATTTATACTTAAAAACTGGATATCTTAGCCTCCCAAGCTGCTGGCACAGGCCTGTAATCCCAGCAACCTGGGAGGCTAAGGCTAAGGCAGGAGGATTGCAAGTTTGAAGTCAGCCTCAGCAACTTAGAACCTCTTTCAAAATTGAAAATAAAAGATGACTGGGGATGTAGGTCAGTGGTAAAGAGCCACCAGGTTGAATTCCCAGTACCATGGGGGGGGGGGGGGCGCTGGATGTCTAACAAATAAAGCTACTATTTCAAATTTCAAGGATTCTGAAAGAAATAGTATTTCCGCAAATCAATCCAGGGTTAATTTTTAAATTTAAAATGAAAATTATTAGGAAAAAATTCATTCCTTGCCATTTACCTCTGGTAATGACACTATTGGTTCAAAATGGATATCTTCATTATGAACTACTTCTTCATCACTAGCATCTTCATCTTCACAAGCTTTACTGGTTGACTGTGTTCCAAACACAGTTGCTCCAGTATTTGCCCACTGGAAATTTTTATCTGAGGAATAAATATATTTAAACAGTGTAATCTATTTTTCTGGAGTTTTTAATCCTGCTCTTGAATTGCTTTGTCATTGCATCTAATTTCCAACAATATGATATACACATCTATTAAATATGTTTAAAATAATATTACGGCAAGTTCAACTCATGTATATGCATGCAGAGAATTTGTACTTTGAATTACTGTAACAAGCACTCTAAAGCATTTAATACTCAAGAAACCAAATATAACAAGAAAAATATAACAATATGCAACTAAATAACATGTAAAAACAAAAGAACTGAGAAAGCCAAAAGCTACTTCTTTGGAAAGACAAGCACACAAATACCTGTCAAACTTTAACAAAACAAAGTAAGTAAAAGTGAGGCTGGTCAATGATCTCACTAAAAAAGGGAAGTGATGGTGAAGAGGCAATGCAGAGGGACAAGGTGAAAGTTAGACATCCCCCTGATGTTTTTCCTATTTTACACCTTAGTGTACAATTATGATATGTTACTCCAAAAAGGTTACATTAAGTAACGAACAGCCAATATGCCAATATTCATTTGGCAATTTTTTTGCAGATAATTGTACCCAGTATATTGTTGTCTTCGCTGAATTACTAATCCTTTGAAATAAAGTTATCAGCAAAGCCACAAATTCTAATGTAACATCTTATGTCATAGTCAAAGTGGTTTACTCTTTCTATAAGAAGCAGAAGTTGTGAAAAAAGTGTAAATATGTGGGAAGAAATAAAAGGTAATTTAAATTGCATTAATTATTAGCATGTACCCTCAATCAAATTTATTCCACAAATCAACATCTTACACAAGAACAGTTTAGATGGTGCTATAACCAGATATTAAAGCCATTAAGAATGATAAAATATAATGAAGTCATATGCTAATAAACTAACAAATGATGAAATCATTTCTATAAATGTACTATTTTCTAGAAATGTTATTAAAATGGATTGAAAATGGAAACATCGCTGATAAAGATGAGAAAGTACACAATGTATACACTTATTAGCACAATTTCATCCCTTTAAAAATGCAGATTCAGAGATGGGAGATACTGCTTAGTGGCAGAGTGCTTGCCTAGCATATTGAGGCCCTGGGTTCAATCCCTAGCGCCCCAAGGGGGAAAAAAAGTAGATTCATAACTCTTGAAAGATCAAAAAAACCAAATCTAAAAGTTCATATGGTTAAGAAATATAACACAACCAAATTCAGAGTCATTCCAAAACTGAAAAATAAATCTGCATTTAAGGACACGGAATCAGTATGATTAACACAAAATTTAAAAATTCTTATATTATTATAATAAATTGTAAGTGGGAAGTGATTATGCAGGCCTGATATCCCAGTGATTGGGAAGACTGAGGCAGGAGGACCACAGGTTTGAGGCCAGTCATGGCTACTCAGTAAGACCTTGTGTCTCAAAATAAAATTCTAAAAAAGTCTGGGGATGTGGACTCAGTGGTAGAGTAACCCTGGGTTCAATCCCTAGTACAACAGGGCCAGACAAACACCCTTCATTATGAAAACAGTAAACAAATGGTAGGGGAGAGTGCTACTCTATTTATTTACAACACTGTAACAAAGACTGAATCTTTGTTATAATTTTATAACAATCCAAAGATCCAAATTATTTAATATATATTCTTTATAATGACATTAATAGGTTTTCTCATACCATGGCAAATGATATTAGACTGGGAATATACCTGATTTGGTTGAGGCACTACAGACCTGATTTATCACTAAATATTTACATCTTACATGATTCTGTAACATGATGATTAAAATCTCTTCCTGATCTTACCTTTAGGACCAAAAGCAAAATCCCCAGAATTACTGGATGCCAAGTCTGCAAATGACAGTCCTGTACCACTTCCAAATCCAAATGAAACCGTTTTGCTTTCCGCTGACAAAAGGAAAAGTACAATTTATGATTTCACTTAAGATGAATTGAACATCAAAGCTTTACCGAGGACTGAAAAAGAACTGTAGGACTTTCTATACTATAGGGTAAGGAAGTTTTAGCTTCTACATTTTGGTAAGTTACAAAATGTATCTAATTTTGAGATCCTTCAGCTATACTAAGTTTATAGGTACTATCCACAATGACACTATTATACCAAATGCATGTACCTCCCCCAAATCAATAAGGTGGTGAACTATCCTTTCAATATTAAGGCATTTAAGACAGCTATACAATTTCTGCTTTGTCAAGTCTTTTACAAAAAGTTACTGAACAAGCAATCAAAGGTAGGATTTTAGGAAACATCTGCATAAAAATATTCTGCATTTTGTATCAAAAAAAAAGGTAGTTTGAGGGTGTCTGAATTTTGTACTTTCTCTGAAATCACTATGCCTTACTAAATCATCTGAAAATGTACAGATTTTAGGTGGGAATTTACCTCCTACCTCCTCTCCTAACCTAGCAAAACTTTAAAGTACCTATAAGATTTGTCACTTATTTAGGACTCCCACTTCCAAAAATTTTTTTTGATTAATTAAAGTGGAAAAAACAGGGAGAAACCAATACCAGATATTAGTGACTGTAACTCAATAAATTACCAAGTTTTGAGGCTTGTAGAAAGAGACATGTAAGGGCTGGACTGGTGCCTCAGTGGTTACGGCACTTGGCTGGCATGCACAAGGACGTGAGTTCAAACCCCAGCACCATGTACACAACAAAAGTATCAGAGCAACGAAAGTCACATGAAAAAGTAAATAAAATTGATTCTCTCTTTCTCTCACTGTCCCTCCTCTCTCTTAAAAAACAAACAAACAAAAAGAGAGAGAAAAAAGAAAAAAGAAAGAAAGAGACAGGTAAGTAGAGTCATAAGAATTTTAAACTCCTGGGGCTGGAGCTGTGGTGGTTCAGCAGTTATGGAAGCACCGACAGCGTGGGTTCAAACCCCAGCACCACACATACAACGAAGTGTCTGAGCAACAAAAACCACATGGGAAATGAAATAAAATTTATTCTCTCTCACTGTCCCGCTCTTAAAAAAAAAAAAAAAATTTAAAAACCCTATTATATATACAATTCATATATAACAAAAATGCTCAGAATATACTTGACCAATAATTTCAAAAGTACTGACATAAAAACATTACCACAAAGAAAATTACCATCTAAGTAAACTATTATCTTTTATGTTCAGGCAAATAGGGCAATAGTCACAATGCTGTGTATTCCTATCTATAATCATAGGTCTAACAATAAAGATACATGTTTATGATCTTTGCTAGCAATGCAATACAATTTTCCTTCTTAGTATTACTAATACCTTATGACTTTTCATATCTTTGAAACTGTTTTCTCAACATATAGGTGTACCTCATGTTATACATCATCATAGACAAATCAGGTTTTACCTTGGCTTGTAGATTCTGTATCAGTTTCCTTTCTAGTAGACAAATCCACAGGTCTATCTGAAGTTCCAGAGGAAACAGATGATGAACTAATAGGTTTGGTAATAGAATCGGGTTCTTCAGATTTACAGAAAAATGGTATAGTTACTTCAGTCCCACCTGTGTACACACTGTCAGCTGTGCTAGTTATTTCCTCACTCTGGGATTTCTGCAAACAGGAAGTAACAAAATATTACCATAACACTGACCTACAAAAGGGATCATATAACCTATTTCAAAAGTATATGAGGGGGGCTGGAGTGGTGGCTCAGCAGTTATGGTGCTTGCCTGACATGCATGAGGATCCAGGTTCAAACCCCAACACCATGTACACAATGAAGTGTTGGAGCAATGAAAGCCACAAGAAAAGCTATATAAAATTGATTCTCTATTTTTCTTTCTCTCATAAAAAAAAAAAGAAAAAAAAAAAAAAAAAAAAAAGATCACTTAAAAGAAACCACACAGAGGATACTCTCAAACCAAAATGGAATTAAACCTGAAATCATTAGCAAAAATATTCACCGGAAAACTCTACTTAGACTTTACACTTCTAAATAATGTTAGTAAAGAAGTTTCAAGAAAAATTAAAAATACTATCAATTAAATAAAAATGAAAATACAACTTATCAAAATTGGAGGGGTACTGTGAAAAGAAAGGTGGGGACCATTTAGAGAAATAAATGCATAAATTTAAAAAGATCTAAAATAAAAAAATCTAAACTTCTACTTTAAGAAACTAGAGAAAGAATAGCAAACTAAACACCTTCAGCAAAAAGATATAATAAGGGGCTGGAGCGGTGGCTCAGCGGTTTCAGTATTTGCCTGGCAAGCATGAGGACCCGGGTTCAAACCCCAGCACCACGTACACAACTAAGTGTTGGAGCAACAGAGGCCACATAAAAAACTAAATAAAGTTGTTTCTCTCTTTCTCTGTATCTCTCACTGTCCCTCTCTCTTTAAAAAAGAAAAAATTTAAAAAGAAGAAGAAGATATAATAAAGGCTGGAGTGGTTGCTCAGTGGTTAGAGTGCTTGCCTGACATGCACAAGGACCTGGGTTCAAACCATATTAACACACACAAAACTAAGCGTCGGAGAAACAAAGACCAGATGAAAACATAAGTAAAGTTGATTCTCTCTTTCACTTAAAATAAATAAATAAATAAATAAATAAATAAATAAAAAAGATCAGAATTCAATGAAATGGGAAATCAACAAGGAAAAAAAAAATCAATGAAATTCAAAGTTTATTCTTTGTAAAGATCAATAAAAGTCAATAAACCTGTCACCAGGCTAACCACGATGAGAGGTCATGAATTACACCAGAAATGAAATAAGACTCAAAACTACTAAATCCCATGGACGTTAACAGCAAAAAAGGAGTAACAAGCATAGCACTATATCCACAAATTTGATTTAGATTGATTCAATCTACCAAAATGCACACATGGAGAAATAACCAATAGGCCTGTATATATTAAAGATAGTATATTACCAATATCTTCCAAAATGAAAACAAGAGACTCAGATGGTCTCATTGGTAAATTCCATCAAATATTTAAGAATGAAATACTAATTCCTACATCATCCTCCCAAAGAGAGAACACTTTCTAACCCATCCTTTGAGGCAAGCATCATCCTAATACAAAAATCAGATATCACAACAAAAGAAAACTAGACCAGTTTCTCTCATGAATCCAGAAACAAAAATCCTCAACAAAATATTAACAAAATCAGGGGCTGTGGGTGTAGCTCAGCAGTATAGCACATGTTAAAAAGGCTGTGGGTTCAAGAAACTATGCAACTCGTAGAAGAAAACAGAGGATTAACATTTCAGCATATAGGCACAGGCAACACCTTTCTCAACAGTATACTAAAAGTTCAGAAAACAATGCCAAGGGTTAATAAACGGGATGGCATCAACTTAGAAAGCTTCTGTACAGCAAAGGAAACAATCAGGAATGTGAATAAAGAATGTACAGAATGGAAGAAAATCTTTGCCAGCTATTCTTCAGACAGAGGATTACTTTCTTGAAAATATAAAGAACTCAAAAAACTTGAGGGTTGGAGACATAGTTCAGTGGTAGAGCATTTGCCTAGTAAGCACAAAGCCCTTGCTTCAGTCCCTAGTACCACAATAATAATACTTATAACAATAATACTAAAATTTAGAAGAATATGGAAATAATTTACAAGGGAAGAAAATAAAGTCATGAAAAAAGTGACAAGTAAAATAAACCATAATAATTACGTTAAATGTCAATTGTCTGAACACTAATAAAACATTATCTGATTGGATTTTCAAAAGAAACTACCAAAATGCTGCCTATAAAAAACTATAAGACAAAGATAGGTTAAAAAAGTGAGAAAATTAAAAAAAAAATACTGCACAAACACAAACTTAAACCCAAAATGATTGAGTGACTGAACCTTTATCAGACAAAGTTGATTCAATAAAAATAAAGAGATAAAAGGATGATAATCAAAACAAAGGGGTCAACTTGACACTTCTGGAATGGCAGAGTGAGGACTACTAGGACTACTAATACACCCCTTCATAAAAACCAGGAAAACATTAACAAAGATGATCAAAATCAACTGCTTCATCACCCCTGGAAATTAACCAAAGAATCATAATCTTCCTTTCTGTTGAAGGGAAGAAAAAAAAGAAAAAAAAAACTTGTTTGTGGCACTGATCTGATCTACTGTCATTTCCCTCTCTTTCCATACCCATCCCCAACTTTGGTTTGGCAGTGGCTTAAAAATCAATAGCCATGGGCTGGAGCAGTGGCTTACGGTGCTTGCCTGGCATGCGCAAGTAGGCAAGTTCAAACCCTAGCACCATGCACACAACGGAGTCTCCTAGCAACAAAGGACATATGAAAAACTAAAATAAAATTGCTTCTCACGTTCTCTTTCTCTCACTCTCTCTTAAAAAAAAAAAAAATCCAATAGCTAGACAAAGACAGCCATGGTGAAAAGATCACTGTCAGCTAGGAACAGGGACAGACGGTATAAATAGGCAGGGCACACAGGACTTTTTTTAAGACAGTGAAATCATACTGTAGGATACTATAATAATATATACATGTCATTCATTATACATTTGTCAAAACTCCCAAGTACACCACCAAGAGTGAAACCTAATGTAAACTATAAACTCTGGGTGATGATATATAAATATATATTTTTATATATGTGTGTACATATATGATTTTTAACAAATATGCTATGCCATCAAGCATTCCAACATAAGCATAATGAGGGAACCCAAAAGGAGAGAAAAGGATACACTATTTGAATAATGTCTGAAAAGATCCAAAAAGTATTTATGAACTCCAATAAGGATACAATCAAAAAGATATACATCACAGCAAAGCTATCAAGAGCTAAATATTAAGAGAACCTTCTTAAAAGAAAGCTCATTCCATACAAAGGATCCTCAGAAAGATTAATAGCAAAGTCCTTATCAGAAATCATAGAGGTCAGAAAATACTGGGATAGATAATATATTCAAAGTGCTGAAAGAAGGTCAGCCAAGAATTATATATCCAGTAAAATTACTATTTAAAAATAAAATGAGGGGCTAGAGCAGTGCTCAGCAGTTACGGCACCTGCCTGGCAAGCATAAGTATACAAGTTCAAATCCCAGCACCATGTACACAACAAAGTCTCAGAGCAACGAAAGTCACATGAAAAACTAAATAAAATCGATTGTCTCTCTCTCACTGTCCCTCTCTCTCTTAAAAATAAATAAATGAATAAAAAGAGAAATTAAGGCATCACAGATAAACAAAGAGAAATGTGCCAGCAGATCTGTCCTACAAGAAATACTAAAGGAGTCTGGTAGGATGAATTGAAAAAACGTGGAAAAAAGTAACTTGAATCCACCCAGAGCTATAAAAATGTCAATAACTATAAGCAATAATATTTTTTGGTAACTTCTTTCCCTGGCATTTTAAAAGACAATGGTGTCAATGAGCCATAATGTGTAAAGGTAAGTTTTATAACAGTAATAGCAGTGGCTAGAGCGGTGCAGCAGTTACAGTGCTCGAGTGGCATGCTCGAAGGATGTGGGTTGGAACCCCAGCACCATGTACTCAATGAACTGCCGGAGCAATGAAAGCCATATAAAAACTAAATAAAATTTATTCTCCCTCTCACTCTCCCTCACTTTCCAAAAACAAAAACAAAAACAACAGTAACAGCAAAAAAGAGTACGGAGGAAACATTGATTTTGGAGGAAATTATTTGTACAATACTGAATTATTAATCTAAACTTTAGTGCTTTAAGATGATAAACAACAGAAAATCAAATGAACATTTTCTAGGATAGAACATATGGAAGTCTACAAAACAATCCTCAAGAGAACTGAAATCAGATAGGATATCTTCTTTAGCTATAACAGAAAGAAAATAACAGAATAACAGAAGGAAAATTTAAAAGGCATGGAAATTAACACACTACTAAATACCTTTCGAGACAAAGAAGAAATTACAAAGGAAAACAGAACATACTCTGAAATGAATAAAAAGAAAAAAATACCAAAACTTACTGAATATAGCTAGGGCAATGCTTAGAAGAAAACTTAAAAGCTGCAAACCAAACACTTACATTAAAAAGAAAGATCAAGGCTGGAGCAGTGGCTCAGCGGTACAGAACTTGCTTGGCATGAGGACACAGGTTCAAACCGTAGCATCACATATACAACGAAGTGTCGGAGCAACGAAAGTCACATGAAAAACTAAGTAAAATTGATTCTCTCTCTCCTCTCTTTCACTATCCCTCTCTCTTAAAAAAAAAAAAATCATAGACCAAAAACCATCACACCTTAAATACTAAATCCAGAGTAAGCAGGAGGAAAGAAAGAAGACAACAGGGTCAGGAGGGGTGTTGCACACCTGTAATCCCAGTTGCTCTTGAGGCAGAGGCAGGAGGATTGCAAGATCAAAGCCAGCCTCAGCAACTTACTTAGGCACTAAGAAACTTACACTCTATCTCAAAATAAAAAGTAAAAAGGCCCGAGGATGCAGTTCTGTGGTTAAGGAACTCTGGGTTCCAACCCTCAGTATTCCAATCCCCAGTACTGAGGAGGGGAAAGAAGAGGAGGAAAAAAAAAAAGAATTCTAAAAAACCAACATAGATAGTTAACAAAAATCAAGAGATAAAAAATATAAGGAGCAAAATCTGAAAAATTGCAGACAATTATGCTTGATAAATTATTCTTAGTAACTGATAGAATAGACAAAAAATACCAAGGATATGTTAGACCTGAAAAACACAATATCAACTAATTTGACCTAATTAACATTTATATAATAAACCACACAAATACAGCAGACCACACAATTCTTCTTAAGTGCACATGAAACGTCATTAAGACAGATCTCACTAAATTTAAAACAACTGAAGTTATTCAAAATATGTTTATGGACCATGAAAGAATTAAACTAGAAATCAATAGCAATGAATCTGGTAAAGCTACCAATTATTTTTAACTCATTCACAGGTCAACAAGAATTGCAAGAAAAAATTTAAAACCCTTAACTAAATGAAAAATGAAAATGTTGCACAGAGAAAAATTGTGGGATGTAGATAAGCAGTGCTTATGGGTCTTGCATTAAACATTTGTATTAGAAAACAAGAATGGTCTTAATTTAAACAGCAGAATAAATCCAAGATAAGAAGGAAATAATAAGGAACCGAAATTGAACCTCTAACCAGATTAACCAAGAAAAAGGAAGAAGAGAGAAAACAGGATCTTTCAATATTAAACCTATTAAAAGATAATAAAGGATTAAAAGGAACAGCTCTGCATAACAAATTTGACACCAATTCCTTAAAGACACAAATTACTAAAATTCACTCAAGAACAAGATGATAATTTGGATAGACAAACTACAGCTCTCTATTCATTTATTGCATTTTAAAAAAATCTTCACCAAACTTCACTCATTATTTCATTCAAGGAAAAATGGCTACAATTTCCCACAATCTCTCAGAAAAACAGCAATACAGAAAATATCTTTCAATCCATTTTGTAATACCAACATTAATTTGATATGGAAGCCAGTAATACCAGAAAACTACTGACCAATACCCCTGATAAATATAAATCCAAAAGCTGTAACAAAATATGTGCAAATCAAACCCATATGCATATAAAAATTGTAATATACCATGATTAAGTGAGGTTTATCCCAGGAATGCAATGTTGGTTTCCTGAACATTCAAAAAATTCAGTGTCTTTCATAGATTTAATAAAACAATCCATGACTGCAATAATAGATGGAGAAGGAAGATTTGAAAAAATTGAATATCCATTTAAAGTAAAAACTCGAAACTCTGGGTGACAATGTCTCAGTTTAGATTCACCAATAACAAATGTATAATCTTAATTTTCCATAGAAATTTTGGAATTAGCTTGTTTATATCGTCAAAGAATCCTGATGGGAATTTTGACTGGCACTGCCTTAAATCTATAGCTCAATTTTGGAAAATTTAATATCCTATTTTGATTGTACCAATCCATAAACAGTATGCCTCTCCACTTATTTAGATCTATTCCATCTGCTAGCCACACCCATCATTACCATCTGAATAAGAACATTCTAATGCTTACTACTTCACCAAAGTCAATGGAATCAAAAGGAAAACAATGAAGACATTCTTACTTGAGCCTCCTGAATTTTTTGAAACTCTGATTGAAAGTCTTCCCCATTTCCATTGTCCTCATCAGTGTCACTGCAGACTCCACAAAAAAATGTAGGTGGAAGCTTTAATGAATCTGCTTTTGCTTTCTCTTCAACTGTTGGCTTCTTTTCCCAAACAATAACACATTCTTTCTCATTATCTGAAAAATCCACACAACACAAGCAGAAGAGTAGACAAAATTGGATGAATTCCAACTATCCTGCAACAATGATGGGCTTCCATGGTCCTCACTATAATCCACAGACCCAGATAAGATGATCTATGAATACTAATGGAGAACAAGCATAACCAAGAAAACAGTGTTTCTCATGTAACATTATTTTTAAATCACCAGGGATATATTAAATAAATAAAACTGATTATCATAGAAATGAGATCAGGAGGTTAAGCATAACCAAGAAAACAATGTTTTTTTATGTAGCATTTTTAAATATTTTAAATCACCAGGGATATATTAAATAAATAAAACTGGTTATTATAGAAATGAGATCAGGAGGTTCCTTTTAAATAGATGATTTATTTAGAACAATCTAATTGGTAATTTAAACTTAACATACCTGCTAGATTTTCTTCTAATGGCCTATGTTTTTCTGAGTCATCCAGATAGAGTTTTCCATTAAGTTTCTTGACAGCCATTTCAAAATCTTCATCTTAAAGTACAAACAAGTATTTCTAATAAGTTCTAAGTCACAAACCTAGGAATTATCTTCAACTTCACTCTTTCCTTCTTTTTCCATCCACATAGTCCAGTTTGCCAGCTTGAAATCCCTAATGCCTCTCCTGCTTTCACTTGTGCTCTACTCATATTTGAGCTGCCTTATAATCATTTTAACACAGCTTCCAGTCTCCTTGTACCACAACCCAATCCTCTACGCGACTGCCCAACTGATCCTACTGGGACTTTTCTGAGCATGTAAGTGCCCTGCTTAAAAAAGCTCTGATATGGCATACAAAGTTTTCCATTACCAGAACCCTGTCTAATACTGGAAAATTATTACTTTCAATTCCCTCAAAACACCTGCCTTGTACATGATAGCCAACCAAAAAATTGCTTGTTTAATAAATGCCTTTCTTCTGATCATTACATCCACTTAACATTTACATATTTAAGGCAAATATCTACTTGTAAGGATAGTAGTATTAAGTTCTAAACGTCAGGTTTAAAATAACTAAACCACACTCCCAATTACTAAGATTAGCAAAGTCAGTGTGCTTTTAAGATAACAAAGGATGGGCTGGGATGTAGCTCAGTGGCAAAGCCAGCATTCACAAAGTCCTGGGTTCGACCCCCAGTTCCAAAAAAACAAATAATAAAAAAAAAGATAACAAAGGATTTACCATCCTCTTCTTCTTCACTAACATAATCTGGTTTATTCTTATAGCAGAAGAAAGTTGGAGGAAGTTTAAGTTTGGTTGCAAGTGCTCTTTGCTCAGGTGTAGGGGTTAGTTCATACACAATGAGGACATCATCATCTGAAGGAGGGTCTTCAAGTTTTTTCTTCTCTTTTGCTGTAAGACAAGTCAAAAGACTGATAAAGGCAAGGTGTTAAATAACAACATCAATGTTCTAGCTGAAAATAAAGATCACAGAATTTATCTATAGGTTAAAATAGCAGACAAATGAAAACAAATACTTTGGTGCAGACCAAGTTCTATAATTATTCATAAAGTAAAATTAGCAGCCTGATTTAGAGTTCAACCAAAACCCTTACTGAATACAAATGTATTAAAAAAATTATTTTACTTATTAGTCATTGAAAAGAATTACTACTAATTCTTCATCCTCCCACAACTACATCTGGCATACTATAGTACACAAATTATCCATGCATTTGCATCAAGTGAAAAAAAAAAAACTTAAAGAAACCATAAGCAAAGATTAGTATACATATGAAACTAAATCCAGAGACAACCTTGACTAATTTCAACAAAGGAAGTTAACAATTGCCAAGGATGGTAGGTGACTGAGTTGCAGACAGGTTTGGATTTAATTTCCAGTGTGATACTAGACAAAATTAAATAAATACTGTCAAGTAATACTACAAGAATTAATAAATAATAAATAAATACTATCAAGTAATACTACAAGAATTCAAGAAAATTTCTATGGTTGAAAATATCCCCCATTCCACCTCTTGAAAACGGCAAAAAACTAGGGGAGAAAAGAAAATTCGTGGGCATTCTGTTTTGGTCTATAATTTTTTTTTCTGAATAAAGAAAAAATCAAAAAGCATGCCATGTGCACAGTGGTGCTAGGGCCATGCTGCACACTGATAGCTTAGCCACATGTGGGTACTTAATACAGAGGTAGCTAATTCAAACTGATATGTGATATTAGTGTAAACATTCATAATGGATTCTAAAGACTTGGAATGAAAAAAAGCATATGAAATATCATTGTTATGCTAACTAGAAGTTGACAGGAATTTTTGACATATGAATCAAACTAAGTACCCTACTAGAATTGATTTAATCTATTCCCTTTTATAACCACCCATTTTTGTTTAATACAGATACTATAAAATTGTATTACATATACAGATCTTATTTTATTTCTATTGGATGACACTTTTACAATGTTAAACTTGCCTCACTCCTTCATGACAAACTAAAACTTAGTATCAATTTCCTAGCCAAGGACAGTAAAGGAACACCTCAAAATACAAATTCTCATTTCAGTTCAGCTATTAGCTTGGAAATATGACAGATTCCAAACAGAATAAGGTTCTTTTGGTCCTACAGAAGCATATTGGTAAGTTTGCTCTTAGGTCAGATTTTTTTTTTTTTTTAAATAAAGAAGGGGGGGGGCGGGTGAAGCAGTGGCTCAGAGATTACAGAGCTTGCCTGGCATGCATGAGGATGTGAATTCATCACATGCACAACAAAGTGTCAGAACAATGAAAGCTATATTAAAAACTAAATAAAACTGATTCTCTCACTTAAAAAAGAAGAAGGGCAGTGAGAGAGCGTGGGGGGAATGAATATCAACTTTATTCAGTTTTTCATGTGGCTTTCATTGTTCCAACTCTTCGTTGTGGACATGGTGCTGGGGTTAAAACCCATGTCCTTGTGCACACCAGGCAAGTGCTATAACAGCTGAGCTGCTGCATCAGCCGATGTCAGGGATTCTTAAGAGTCTAGAGCTGTTCACTTTTCTATGAAGACCACACTTTTCACATGATTTCTTAAAGATTGTATTTTTAAGAAAAAAGATTCTAAGAGCTGCCTTAGCTAGTAGTAACTGGTATACTTTTAAAATGAAGGCTCCAGTAACCAAGGTCTTTCACTCTATCACTACGTAGTTTGGCATGCTAAAGATGTGTTACTAGATGGTAATGGTGAGTATTCATTCCCCTAACCTTGCTCTTAAAGGTCTTTTAACAGATTCCACCTTCCTGTTCTAGTAGAGTAGCAGAGTTTACTTCTGCAAATGATCTATGCTACATATATAACATACAGGTAACATACAGGTTATGAATGGTGGCTGTTAAAAATAATCAAATGTACTATTTTCCAAAACTACACACAAAAGGAAATCTTTAATGGGACTCATATTGAATACATGCTGCTGCCATCACATTTGAATACTGGTACAGATTAGATAAGGGTTAGATAAAACATAGGTCCTCATTAAGCAGAGCTGAAAATAATAGAGCAATAAAGTAGAAAGCAGGAAAAAAGTGCAATAATGAGAAAATACACAGCATTCAGATGTTTAAAAAAATATAATAGGTGTTACACCAGTAGTCAAAAGGCATTTTGCTTAAAATGGCATTCTGAAACATGCACACTGTAGTGTTAATACTTAATTTCATACAGCCAGTTACTTTGCTCAAGGACTACCAGCTGCTAGCCACCTCATAGAGAATACTAGCTCTATACCTTTGCTCTCAGTCTTTGAGGAAGGGGTGCTGGTCCAAAAGGCCATTGGATTAGATTTAAACAGGCTAAAATTAAATCCTAAAAAAATAAAAGTTTTGTTTTTTTTTTAACTTTTCAACATTTTGGAATATAAAATGAAGATGATTTTAAAATATAAAAAGCCAGAGCCCTTCATTTTATCTCAGTACGGTTGTCTTACATGTTTATTTATTCCAGTGTTTTCATTCTTTGTTCATTATGGTAGCAAGACCAATTCACATAAAATGAATACCATTTATTTTGAGTGGCCAAATACTACACTGAAGAATACTTTAAAAAAGTGCTCTTGATTCAAGTACAAGAGTCCATACCATATTGGATTTTTTTGCTGTCTTCCTTCGCATGATGTAAGTATCTTCCAATTATTAAAATCTCTTCAATAACTTACAATCTCTATTACCATTTGAATACTCATTGGTGAACATATTTAGGAAGAAAAAAGTTTATTCCAATATGCTTTGGGTGTTTACAAAGCAGTGTTTATAACCCATCTTTGACTAAAATATCAGTATCCTAGAAAGAGTCTGCAACAAGATGAACACTAAAACAAAAACCAACTGAACAAAAACAAATTGTGTTTAACTCTACAGACAAGTACTTACCCTTTTCTGGTGTTTTAAATACGTAATTAGTTGAAGACTCTTCCTTTGGAAAGGAAGCAAAGAGATTTTTGACTTTGCCATCTGAAGATTGCTTGATATTAGAGTTCTGTGACAGTTCACATTTGTTGGATTCCACTTTTCTTTCAGATTCACTCTGGTCTACTGTATTGGTTTCACTACTGTCATTTTTCAAAGGTACACTAAAACTAAATCCAAACAAAGATCCAGTGGCTGAACTGTTGCCAAATGCAAACGGTTTTGATTTTTCACTACTAAAAATGCTTTTCACAGACTCTGAACCAAATACAAACTTTGGAGGAGAAACCACAGCTTTTGTTGTTGTTTCAGATGTGCTAGACATTTCTCCAACTTCTGAATTTGCATCTGCTACATCATCACCCTGTATTAAATCTGTCCTTTCTCTTGTTGTTTCTTCTAATACAGCTACAGCAATTTTGCCACAGGGTGACTCTCTAGGAGTGCCTGAACGAGAAACATGAGGTGTTATCAAAGAATCTTTTTCTTGGGCTATTTTTGCCTCATCAAAAATTTTCTTAAAAGAGTCTGCAACATCCTGTAGTTTAAATCGGACAGCTAAATGTTCTACTTTTCTTTCTCCATCTGCAAAATCACAGGCAGTCCATACCCACACTCTTTCTGTCCCTTTCATATTTTGCAAAGTCATGTCTGGAGTTATTCTGTGATTGGCACAAAGCTTTAATACCTGGTCTCTTCTCATCACTATGCGAACTTGCTTATTATCATAATTCTGTAAGATCTTTATATCACCAATGCCCCTCTCTTTCCACTGACCAACATCTTTATCATATCTATAGAGTTTTGCTCTGTGACTAAAAACAACTTGCTCATTTTCCTCACCACTGGATACTTGAACTAGATCAGGTAAAGGTACAACAGGTTCAAAGTACTGTCCATCTCTCTCTTCTTCTTGAGTAACATCAGATTCTTCATCAGTGCCAACTGAGGTCCCACTCTGATTCAACTTGGCAGGAGACTTAGACGGGCTCAAAGCAGATTTAAAACTAAAGTTAAATCCTGTTGTTGACTCACCAAAGCGGAAGAGGTTTTTTCTCACAGGGCTGCTTGCCAATGGAGAAGCATGTACTGAGCTACTACTTACACTGTCATCCAAAGCATCTTCCCTTAAGTCATAGTTATCCCACTCTAAAGTAGGCCCAGTGTTTTCAGGGTTTGGCTTGCTGGCTGTGTCTGAAATACTGGCAGCATCTGTACCTGAACTCTTATTCTCTTCATCAGTGACTTTTGTTTGATCATTTGTCAAAAATGTTTTGAAATCTTTCAGTCCACTCTTCATTTCCTCAGCTCTCTGTATTAATTTGGCAGCTCTGCCAGTATCTACAAGTTTATGGGGAGTTTGAAGTGGAATATCTAATAGAAGTCGCTGGCACTCCTCAAATTTCTGCTTGAATTCCTCCGCTAATTCTGGTGTTTTAAATTTTGCTGCCAGTTGCTCCAGTTTGGCATCACCATCAGAGAAATCACTAGCTAACCACATCCATGCTCTATCTGATCCAGAGAGAGGCTTGAGGTTCATTGTAGTTGTTATCCAATGATTGGCGCACACTTTTAATACTTGTTCCCTTCGCATCAGCATTCTTAGTTTACCATTGACTTCATTTTTGAGAATTTTTAAGTTCCCCAAACCCCTTTCTTTCCACTGACTTATCTCAGCATCAAACCTAAATAATTTCACTCGCTGTGAATACAGAACTTTCTCATCTTCTTCTCCTGTTACAAGTTCTACTTTCTCAGGCATTTGTACTACTGGTTCAAAATGAATGTCATCACTGTCCTCAGTCTTATAGGCATCATCATCTTTCTCAAGATCGGCAGAAGTGTTGGCTTTTTCAGCCATTTTACCACTTTGAGATGAGAATAATTTTTCTCCAGCACCTGAAAATCCCTTAAAATTAGGGTCTTTCTTGCCAAATTGAAATCCTTCTCCTGAGGTTGATTTTGCAAGATCTGCAAAGGTAAAAGTGCTGCCTGTCTGACCAAAAATCACACCACTGCTATTCTTCTGACTACTAACATCCTGTGCCTGGAAACCAGAGTCATTTTCAAGGTGCTTTTCACTCTTCTTCTCTTGATTTCCCTGTTCTTGAATGCCAAATTTAAACCCATCAGCAGACACAGGGATGGTAAAGCTAAATCCTTCTTTTATTGACTTAAATTCTGTATTAGAAGAAGCCTGAAATGTAAATGAAGGTGTACTTTCTTGATCCACATGCCCAAATTTAAATCCTTGCTCTGTAATACCAAATTTAAAAGTTTTTTCTGGGAAGTTACTTTTAAATCCCATTCCCACTTGACTTTCAGAAGACTCATTTAGCTTCGTTTTTGAGCCCACTGTGAAAGCTGACGAAGCTTCTGCAACAGGTTTGTGAGCTGGTTTAGAGGCATCACAAGAGATACATTTTAAGGAAGTACTGTCATTTTGTACAAAGCAAACACTACAATCCCACTGTCCTTCTCTTTTGGCAAACATTCCTTCATATCCATTCTTTGGAGCCTTGCTTGATTCTGAAGAAATAGGCACTGTTACAGCAGACGTAGCATGATTCTGTTTATTTGGATTCTGACAAGCAACACACTGGGTAGCACTTGCTTCATTTCGTACTAAGCACAAACTGCAATCCCACTGTCCTTCCTTCTTGGTGAACATTCCATCAAATCCACTCTTTGGAGCCTTGCTTAGGTCTGAAGTGCCAAACTTGAAAGAAGCAGGAGCTGGAACAGCAGAAGTGCATGTACTTGGCTTAGCTGGGTTCTGACAAGCAATACATTTTGTAGCATTTGCTTCATTTCGCACTGAGCATGAACTGCAATCCCACTGTCCTTCCTTCTTTACAATCATGTCCTCGAATCCACTCTTTGGAGTTTTATTCATCTCTGAAGTACTAAACTTAAAAGAAGCAGGTGTAGAAATAGAAGTTGTAGGTAGACTCTGTTTTCTTGGATTCTGACAAGCAACACATTTTGTAGAGCTTCCTTCATTTCTTACCAAACATACACTACAATCCCACTGTCCTTCCTTTGCAGAAAATACAGACCTGAAATCACTGTTTACAGATTTAGGAAGATCTCCCTGGCCAAATTTAAAAGAAGCTTGATGAACAAACGAAGATCCACTTTTGTTAGCAGACTTTGTATTCTGACATGCAATGCACCTAGATACAGTAGGTTCATTTCTTACTAAACAAACACTGCAGTCCCAGTGTCCTTCTTTTGTTGGAGTCATCAACGCAAATCTATCTTGAGCATTTTCTGGACCAATTTTAGGAGCAGAACCACTTTCTACTAATGGTGGGCCTATGAGTTCTTTATTACTTGAATTTAGATTTTGGCACGATACACATTTCTTAGCAGATGCAATGTTCTTTAACGAGCAGCTGTTACAGAGCCACCAAGAGCCTTCTTTCTTTGCAACTTGAAATTCAAAATTTGTGTTTCCAGCATCAGGTTTGCAAATATCCTTGTTATCAAGACTTGCAGGTTCTTTTGCAATTCTGATGGTCTGATTTGGTGTTTTGGCTATATTTGTTCCTGAGGCTTTTAAAATGCCCTGGGCTTCTTCAAACTTACACTTAAAAAGTGATGCTTCCTCAGGAGTTTTGAATCTAATAGCAAGCTGTTCTGGTTTTGGCAACTCATCTGCATAATCAAGGGCATGCCATACAAAAGATCTGTCTGATCCAGCGTTTGGTGTGAGTTTCATATCTGGACTAATATAATGATTTGCACAGATTTTCAATACTTGTTCGCGTCTCATTAGAAGACGAATTTTACCAGATGTTTTATGCCTTAGTATTTTGACATTGCCTATCCCACGTTCCTTCCATTCTTTGGATTCTCCATCAAAACGGAACAATTTTGCACGATTGCAGAAGAATTCTTCTTCATCTTCCTCACCTGTTTTTACTTCAATCTTATCAGGAAGCGGTACCACAGGCTCAAAGTGAGGACCATCATCATCTTCATCCCCATGGGCACTTCCTCCATCTGTTTCATGATTCTTATTTGTCAGCTCTGAAACAGGAGCTCCAAATATAGATTTCCCTGGACCATGGAAAGTAAACATATCATCACTTCGACGAAAACCAGAATTCTTTTGTTGATTTGGCCCCACATTTTCTGTAAATGAGATTCCAGACATATTTTTACTTCCAAAATTGAATGTGTTTCGAGGCCCAATGGTTTGACCAGGAATTGGTTTTGGTCCACTATAACCATCTCCTTGAAAAGGTTTATCTGAAGTCAGGAGACCTAAAAGGCTTTCGCTGTTACTATAAGGTGTAGAAGTGGGTTGTGTCACAACCTGTGGTGAAGAAAACGTAAAGTCACCATCATTTGATTTGAAATTTGAGTTAAATTTAAAAGGAGTAGGCTGTGTTGTGTGTGCTGGTGTCAAAGATGGCCGTATTCCTTCACCCGGCATGGGCTGAACAAAATTAGTTTTTCCAAATTCCATAACCTTAGATTCTGCAGATCTTGAAGCATGAGCTGCAACTGGAGGTTTAGTGAAATACCCTGGTTCTGGTAAAGGTGGATTTGTGCTTGTCTGCTGAACATTGTAATTAAAGTAATCATCACCCCTGGGCGACAGAATTCCTGTTGCAGGAGACTCAAAACGCAATGGAGGACCATACATTTCCTGAGAGAACATACAAGCAGATGAACTTTGCACTGGTGGTGTGTGCATCTGTTGTGAATAGGCATAAATATGCTGCTGGGGTGGAAGCCTATTCATGCCATAAACTGGACCCTAAAAGAAAAAATTAAAACATTTTGTAGATTGTCTACAACATTATACAGAACTAGATACAAATCAATTCTCACAAACTTGAAAGGAGTATTATTAAGTGAAGAAGATACCATTATGATACATAGCACTTCATTAAGAGAAGGAAACATTACTACAAAGATACTTGTATATATTCTTGGCATAATTAAAATTAACTAATGAAAGCATCTTAAAGATTTAATCAAGATTTATAAAGATTTAATAATCTCCTTCATTCCTAAGCAATTTATCAAATGATGTTAACCACAGTGATGATGATGTACAGTAATATTTATTGAGCATTTATTAATGTGCCAACTGAGCAGTTCTGAACACTTCAATTATCTTATTTTAAAATCTCCAAAAAGTCTATAAAAAACTTGAACTAAGGCATTATTTTATCCTCATCTTACATGAGGCATATGATATAGAAAGGTCAAGAAAATTGCCCAAGGACACAACATAGCAGAAGAGCAAGGGTCTAACTGCCTCCCAAACCCAGTCCTGAAAGCCCTAATGTTCAACTACTGCTGTAATATTGGATCTTAATCAAGAGTTATATAACCATATAAGGTGTAGAAGTACTTATCACACATTGGTAGAGTAAGGACATTTCTAGTTTTATTTCTGTCAAAACAGAACCCAACACCACTACCATTCCCATTTAAAAAATATTCAAAATATTCATACTTATTGTTATATCACCAAAAAAAGGTGACTAAGAAGTGTAACTGCCATATCTGGAAAGAAATTTAAAATGTCTATATCCTGAGGGACATTTAAGTTTTAATACCGAACAATTTTCTTGAATTCTTAAAAGGAAACCTAAACAATTAAAAAATAGTTATAAATACACAAATTATTCCTTTGTTACCTTTGTGGGAGTAACATTAGCTGCTGGTCTGAGAAGATACTGGGAATTATATGCTGGTGACTGACTATAATATACTGAAGGGCCAGTAGTTGCAACTAAAAAAAAAGAAACAGAAAAAGGAAAAAAGACAGTTATAAAGTCTATACTATAGTTAAGAGTATCTAAATAAGAATTACAAATACAAAAGTCAGAAATTAAAGAATTGTCTATACAGATTATTAAATTTGTATATATCAAAATACATCATAAAGATTATCAAATGACAAAGTGGGAAAAAACTGCTAGAACAGGGTACAATGTCACACACCTATAATTCCAGCAACTCAGGAGGCTAAGGCAGGCGGATCACAGGTTTAAGCCAGCCTCAGCAATTTAGCAAGGCCATTTAAAAAAACAGTGAATAAATTTTTTTTAAGGGAATGGGATATAGCTCACTGATAAAGTGCTTCTGGGTTCGATCACTGGTAACACACACACAAGCTAGATGTGATACAAAGGATAAGAAAATAACACTGCTTTGATCACTAAGAACAAGTGCTTAATAGGTATCCAAAAAGGAACAAAGAAGAAAAATAAAAATCAGTAGAATGTAAAAGTATGGTCAGGGTTAACACTAGAAATATTAGAAATACAACAGGCAAAAGGATGACTTAGAGACCAAAATGTATTTGATGGGTTCAAGGGCCAAGGCACTGAAGTGAGCCTCAAAAATCTGCAGAATGACAAGTCTGCATTTTGTAAACTCAGAATGTTCAGATCAAAAAAATCACCTGAAAAATTCATGAAAAAGATCTCACAAGTAATAAAACACATGCTTAAAAAATAGTAACAAACATAGAAAAAACACTCATGCCAATATACAAACTTTTTGCTCCATTTGTTTCTTGAGTTTTATAGGAAACCAAGCTAAAAGGAACTCACATTATGCACAACTACACTCCTGATTACATGATCTGTTTTCAAAGTTTTACCAGAAAACCAAATAACCACAACACCTTATGCCTACATGTGAACGAAAGGGAAACTGTGGCATCAAACAATTGATTCTGAAAAAGCACCCAGAAAGACCTATGAGAGCTACTCAGAAGCCCAAGTTCAAATCCGGAAAACTAATGGAACTGCCTAGCGAAGATGGTTATTTTGGACCTATTTTGAGGACAAAGAAACAAAAATATAACAAAATGATAGATACAAGCCAAGAATTATAAGTCTGCAGTTTAACTTGGGGGACTTTATTGATGACTATAGCCCCAGTGGGAAAAAACAGCTCAAAAAGTTCTTAGAAATCAAAAAAACTAAACAACAAAAACCCACTAAATGAATAAACAATTTAGGAAAGAAATACATGTGAATATGTTAAGAATGACTTTTTAAAAAACTTAAAAACTGATATCATTTTTGCTTTTGCAAACTAACAAAGTTTTTGTGAATTGGTTAACAGTCAATACCACCAAGAGGGCAAAGACGGACACTATCAGACACTACTAGTAAGAGCAAAAAATAATTTTTGAAATAACCAACAATCCTACACATGCATCCACAACATTATTTGTGTTAGCATAGGCCAAAAACACAAATAAGGAAATGGAATTTGCAGTACTTACACATGATAAAATACCACATATTTTAAAAAGTATTTTCAAATAATACTTATGTATCCTATGTTAATAGGATTCTAAGTTACACTATTTAATAGTTCTTAATGTTTTCTACTAGTTTAATCATCTTCTCTTTGAAAGAAAAGAACATCTTATTATATTTTTAATCTTATTAAGGGGAAAAACATCTATAAACAAAGAATAGAAATTAGGAGACCTGAGTTTTTCCCTCTTTCAATGCCACAAAGTTACTTTGTACCCTGCCAGTAAGTCATTTGATTCGAGTCTTCTTCTTTTTTTAATCTATAAAATGAGGATGGACTACATTATACTTCACACTTCATAGGGTAACTACAAGAATAAAATGAGACAATGTGAATGCTGTGTTTATGTGCTTAGAACACATATACCTATACATGGAAGAAATTATAATTGTGATCCATGAGGTGCCAAATGACTGTATACTACACTAAAAATGACCTAGAAAAGGTTAGCCAGTCTATTTATTCCCACTATTCTCTAGACAATGCACAGAATTTTAAATAAGCAAAGACTGAACTTTAAACATCTCATCAGTCACTGTGACACAAAGTTTGCCTTCACAGGATTTTCCATTACCTGCTTACTGTTAGAAGACACTGTCATAAGATGATATAGTGGAGTTGTCTTAAATATGGTATTATGAGCCATCACATAAATGTACTAATAATATAAACTAGATCTTTTCATTCTCAATCTTAACTGGGTTAAAAGCAACTAGGGAGGAAAAAACCCACTACTATTGAGTATCCCTTATCCAAAATGCTTGGGATCAGAAAAAAGTGTTGTTAGATTTCAGAATACTGGCATAATGCATATATATCTTGGGGAATGGAGCCTAAGTCTAAACACAAAAATCACTCATGTTTTACATATACATTAAATACTTATCCTGAAAGTTATTTTATACAACATTTTTAGTGCAACTATATTTTGACTGCAACATGCACATGAGGTCAGGTGTAGAATCTTATGTATATGCATGCAAAAAGTTTCCGATTTTGGAGTTTTTAAGATTCAGATTGTTGTTAGGGCTGGAGCAGTGGCTCAGTGGTTGGAGCACTTGCCTGGCATGCCCAAGGACCCGGGTTCGAACCCCAGCATCACATACACAACTAAGTATCAGAGAAACAAAAGCCAGATGAAAAACTGAATACAGTTGATTGATTCTCTCTCCCTCTCTTAAAAATAAATAAATAAATAAAATGATTCAGATTGTTGGAACAGGGTATTCAACCTGTAGCTTTTCAGAAGTGTCTCAAGTAAAAGAAACTTATTTTTATTAATCATTTCTGGCTGCTTGGCTGCCTGTATCATACTGTCAAGTGGTTTTGAGTTAGATAACTTCAGTTTGGACCCCAAGTGAATTAATAACTACTTGTATAAATAATGGATAAGTTACCTAATCTTTCTACACTCACTTCTTCATCTATAAAATTAGGATTAATAATGATACTTACTATAGTTACTGTAATTAAATAAAATTATATATGCAAAGCACTTTTGAACATAGCTAACCCACTGTAAGCACTAATAGTAATATTAGTTCATTAGGTGTTTACCATATTTTGTATAAATGCCAAAGACATCCCTTATACCTATCTGCAACAAATGCTCATAGTAATTATGTGAGGAAAGTGTTATCTTCAGGTTTCACACAGGTTAACTTACACATCTAGTAACTGATAACAACTGCAAAACCCATATGATTTAGCTTCAAATTCCATTTCCTTCTGTACAATATTTCAAAATAAATTTTATATCAATGTCCTGTGTCTCTCAATGTCATCAAAATATTCCCAGAGGTATAAGCTCTTAATCAGACATCTCTTAATGCACAATTATATTGGTTAACATTTCTCAATTTACGAAAAGTCCACCTCAGACTCAGCTTATATGAGATGTACATTTAAAGGGTTCTTTAAAGGGCTGGAGCAGTGATGGGTCAATGGTTGGAGCACTTTCCTAGCATGCACAAGGACCTGGGTTTGAACCCCAGCACCACATACACAACTAAGAGTCAGAGAAACAAAAGCCAGATGAAAAAAAAAAAAAGTTTATTCTCTTTTTCATCTCTCTTTAAAAAAAATAAAAATAAAAATTCTTTAAGCCTTAATATACATGGCATCAGGGGCTGGGCTCATAGTTCAGTGGGAAAGCAAGTGCCTAGAACACATGAAGCTCTGAGTTTGATCCTCAGCACCACATAAAAACAGAGGCTGGAGTGGTGACTCAGCAGCTGGAGCACTTGCTTGGCATGAGCGAGGACCCAGGTTCAAACCCCAGAACCACATACATAACTAGGTGTAGGGGAAACAAAGGTCAAATGATAAAACTCATTCTCTCTTTCTCTCAAAATAATAAAATATAGATATTAACTAAAATTTGGGAATTACTCAATTGCCAGCTCACCTGTTAATGGAGCCCCATGAAAAGTCTGTGATCCTTGATACCCTTCAGGTACAGGATCTGGTCCATAATTCTCTGTGGGCCAACGATGAGGAGACGCAGAGTTACTGCTATTTAGTTTCAACTCCTGCATTTCTTTCTATTGAAAGGAAAAAAGCAAACAATTTTAAATCTTTAACAATATCATTCAAGAAACAGTGCTGACACAAACTTAACAAATATTTAAATATAAAATCTAATATCTTTTAAGAGATTTTATTTTTCAATGGAATCCGGATAGCAACAACATGATACCTTATTTATTAAAATTTATTTGCTAAAATTCATCCACTCCCATTCTTTCACTCCTTAGTACCACCTAATTCATTCACTATAACTAATCTAAACAACTGAGTAACTTCTTAAATTAACTCAAGTTCACTTTCATTTTATACTTGTCTATATGAATCTTTGTAAAACTGAGCTCAGCCAAGACACTTCCTGGCTCAAAATAAACAAGGGCTACAATTAACTTCTTTAACATGCATGGACATCAAGTAGTTTTACCCTAATTATCCTGGCCAGAGTCTCCTTTCAGTGCTGCTGTATTATTTGGTCTATTTGGACTACTCAACATTGAAAGCAACTCTTGATACATATCCACATATGATGTAACCAACTACCACAAATTCTCAAAGTGATGCTCAAATGCTCCACCAGCAAAATTTGTCAGAACTTATTAGGTATACATGTTCCAGGCTCTGTAGTTTCTTAGTTAATCCTAACACAGTTTTATTTACTTTTTTTTTTTAAGAGAGATAAGGAGATAAAGAGAGAGACAGAGAATCAAAAAAAATTTTATTTAGTTTTTCACATGGCTTTCGTTGCTCTGACAGTTTTGTACGTGGGTGCTGGGGTTTGAACCCCCGTACAGCCGGGCAAGCGCTGTAACCACTGAACCACTGCTCCAGCCCCACCCCAATACACTTTTAAGTAGTCAGTATAACTCATACTTTAAAGTGAAAAAGGAAAGTAGGAAACGATGCAGGTGGAATTTGATCCAGGCCTGACTCCCAAAATGTTTTTATAATACCTCTCTGCTGCCTAGACAAGATGGTAGATACACTGTCTTCTAGTACAGCTATGTGGCTGACTATCCAATTTCTGTTACTTTAAAAACAACTACACAAGGGCTGGAGCAGTGGTGGCTTGGGGGTTATGGTGCTTACCCAGCATGCATCAGTACGCGAGTTCAAACCCCAACACCATGTACATAAGGCAGTGTCCAAGGAATGAAAGTCACATGAAAAACTAAATAAAGATTGCTTCTCTCTTTCTCACTGTCCCTCTCTAAAAAAACAACTACAACTTACCTAACCCCCAGAACCTACAAAACGTCCCAGTACAAAATGGGCACTGATCAAGAAATGGTTTCTTTTTCAAAAACAGTAACAAAACTGTTAATGGTATCAGACAACAGGCTGATTTTAAGTTTCAAAATTTCTCTATCTAAGCCCAGCAATCACACCAGCTTCAACAAGGAAGATAAACTTATCTAGCATGTCTGATTTCATCTTGCAGAAGTATTAGAAACAAATTTCCCACAAAGTGATAACTATCTCAATTTTCTAGCTAAAAAAAGTTTCCCTCACTTATGCACCCCACCTTGACCTACTCCAGATACTGCACATCCAAGAATAAGACACTGGTAGAATAAACTGGAGAACTTTACTGGTCACAACTGGTATCAGGCTAAAAGTTTTGAATTTACAATCCAGGCTATAATCATAGTTCTAAAAATTAGAAGAACTGGAAAATGTTAGAACCAAATTTCAACAATTTTCTCATCTCTACAAATGAGAAGCAAAACAACTAAAATAAGAAAGGTATTGTTCCAAGATCATTAAGTAGTGACAGAGTCCAATTAACATGTAAAAAAAAAATCTACTTATACTTCCAATGCTAACATGTAAGGCTCTTTTGAGTGCTATAAGAAGTTGATTTCCTTACATAATTAAGTCAAATTCATATTAAAATATTTTAAAAGATAAAGACTTTCTGAAGCTTAAAGATCACTTTTCAATTTCTAGCTATAAATCTGACACACATCATCATTCACAGCCAATTTGAGAAATTAACTCACAGAACATAGTATGATTAGTGTATGTTATAGTTTAAGTCCATCATTTAGGAACCTCCATGCCAGAAGTCATCATGTGTTTTGGATAAAACAGTTTCTACATATGGCAATACTGGAGACAGAAACATCTACAACCCCTTTTTATTTTTTGACAGGGTCTCACTAAGTTGTCCAGGCTGGTTTTGAACTTCTGATCTTACTTAGTCTCTCTAAAGTATCTGGGATCTAGCAACAGTTTCTATTTCTGAAGGACTCATGTTTTGTGGAGGAGACAGACACAAAAGTAATTTCAAATATTTGGTAAAGGTCAAGACAAAGGTATGTAAAACATGGTATCATTCCATAATAGTTTGGATAAGACATTCTGAGAAATCTTAGAAAGTGAGCAATTAGTAGGGAAGAAATCCAGGAATAAGAGGTACAGTTAGGGAAATTAAGTAATTTACCTTAATGGCCTCTACTTGCTGGCAGATCATTTTCAATAGAGAATTTTGATCTTCTGCCCATCGAGGTGGTGTTTTGGGAGAATACTAAAAACAAACAACAACAACAAAAAAAAACCCAACAAAATAGTATTTAAGACATTTAGAATAGAAGCATGTTCCACAATGAATGGTTCATTTTCTTTCCTACTTACTTTGTAACTTTTACTCGGTGATAGAGAATATTTGGTGGGAGATGGTGCAGAATGTTTTATTTCTGAATCTGCATTTCGCAAACAACCATTTTTATAAATAGGTCCTCCATCACTATAGTCTTCCAGTTCCTGCATTACTGAGTTAAGCATCTCTTTTATAGATTCCAGGGCTACAGGCAACTAAAAATAAAAGGACTCTGGTTTGCAAAAACACTAAAATAAGATCTCTAAAATAAATATAAAGATTCTACCATAATCATTTGCTTAAAGTTTTGTCACATTTTAATAAGCACTTTATACTTTGAATAATAATGCATGTAAAAGTATCATATCATCTTAAGTCTTCTGACTCTCAAGTCCATGCTGTTTCCCTAATAGTAATAGAGGAACATAAACCTCACAAGTTTTCCCACATGATTAAGTTACTGTTTTTTTTTTTTTAAGAGAGAAAGTTAATTTTTAAATTTTTTCATAGGGTTTTTGTTTTTCCTCCACTTAGTTATGTATATGATGCTGCGAACAAATCCAGGTTCCTTTGCATGCCAGGCAAGTGCTGAGCCACCTTTCCAGCCCCTTTCTGGTTAGATTACTGTCAATAAGGATGGCCACATTTAGATGTAAATTCCTTTCACAAAGCACAACCATTTAGAGGCATGCCCTACCTCACTACACCTGAGCCCACAGGTAACCACCCAAGCCCTGTTCTAATAAATTCCCCCACTCCAGACTGTGTGTTGCTGTTCTCTCTGGTCCTGGGAGCAGCCCTACTCCTACCCCCTACCCCTTTAATAAAATCTCTTGTCTCAGCTACAGCGGTCTCTCTGCTGCGTGAGCATGTCCAACATTTCTTAACTGATTTTTTTTTTAAGAGAGAGGGACAGTGAGAGAGAGAGAGAATCAATTTTATTTAGTTTTTCATGTGGCTTTCGTTACTCTGAGACCTTGTTGTGTACATGGCGCTGGGGTTTCAACTTGGGTCCCTGTGCTTGCAAGCGCCATTAACCTGTGAGCCACCACTCCAGCCCCTTCTTAACTGATTTTTGAAGGGAGAAAGAAATACATATGCTGAAATGCACTAGACAACATAAGTCCTAATTCTGAGAGCAATAACACAGTTTAATAATATACTTTGGGTAACTGCTTTATCCAAAACACATGAAGAAAGTCTGAATATAATTCAATTCTTTTATGACAGTCTCAAACTGCTGACAGCTAGAAAAGAGTCCATAGCAGACGACAAGAATAAGAAGAAATGATCTGAAATTATGTGTAATAATTTCTCACTAAGGCAAAATTCATTAAGAACTAGTCCTGAGGTTATATTATTTGTTTTGATTACACTACCAAGAAAACAAAAGGTTAACCTTAAAAACTTTTTAAAGTTTCTCAAGTACTTTCCTCGATTACCAAAGTAAAAAGACATACCCAAACCTAAGAAAAAGACAAGTGAATTAATAAGCATTTACATTCACACACCTCTCTCCTCTTTGGGAATTGCCAAAATACAAAACCAAGGCAAAAAAAATATATACAAATTAAACAACAGATAACAAGCTGCAACTTACTTTCTGGACCACTGAAACATTGGAATCACTGTCATCTAAAATCTTAATTAGGTAGTCCCGAGTCTTTCGCAGATAATTTTTGCATTCTTCTTGTTCTTCAGGAGAGAGGGAATCATTTTCAATGTCTTCAGCTTTCCTGTGAAAAATCTACATAAACAGTGCTTTTATGAAATAATTAGGTTTTTTAAACAAAAAACTCTTAATTCAAGTTCATTCACTTACCAGTGCAAGATTCCAATAAGAAACAACATTTTTTATAGATTCGAAAGCAGTCATAGCATCTTCTATATTTCCATTAACCACATCCAATATGGCAAAAGTTGTATGTGCATCTTCTTCATATTCACTAACTTCAGATGCCTAAACACAAGTTTGTAGCTTTTAGCGAAATTGCTTCTATTCAGTGTATCAAACCCAAATGATCTTATGTGATATTTTGTGTTAGATAATGGATTATGAAAGCAACTATATCATTAAATAGCAAGGCAATTAATTTATGTAAGCAATCAATCTCTCTTCTTTATTTATAAACTGGAAACACTATTAATTTGCAAGGGGATTCTCAGTTACCTGAATGTCCACACTGTGAAAATGTTTAAACAGAGGATCAGTAGGTTCAGGAATACTGCTCTTTTTTTTGATTGTCTTCAATAATGGTAAGACTTTCTTCCAATAATGAACACTTCTGCTTACGTATTCCCGTTGATCATAAAAAGAATTAAGATTGCTGCCCTAAAAAATAGAAAGTAAGACGCACACAACATTAATATCTATGAACAAATATTCATTTATAAATCTTAAGAACTGACTAAAATTTTAAGTCAAAACCAAAATGAATCTCAAATTATTTGAGCGACTTCTCAAATATGGGAATAATTAACCACTTAATACCAGAGAACAGTCTGATATAAGATTCAACTTTTAAACACTTTTAGTGATACTACCAAATGAGGCAAGCCAATCTATTTTAAGAGTGGTCATTTTTAGACAGCCAAAATCTGCTTCTCTGAAAGTGTCAGTTTGTTCAAAGAACTATCCAGCTTCATCCAAGTTTGACATAGAAAAGACCTCAAATATTTAGAAAGCTCTATTATGCCCTTACCTACAAAGCCTTAAACTACTCAACATATAAAACGATCTATAAGCTGGATAAATATAACTTAATTATTAACGATAAAAGCTAATACTTATATATCATAACATTATGGGTTCTTCTAAGCACTTGTATTTAACCAATTAACTCATCTATTGCAAAATTTAAAAACACACTTGACCTGGCATTAATATGAACAAGCTAATATTCTTGATTTTTCAAAATGCAGGTAATGTTCTTTTAAAAAAAAGTCTATAATGTAACTCACTGTTTTCTGCAGGCATTTTGCCCAATGCACAAGCAGAGCAGGTTGAAGGCCATGTTTTTCCTGGGCTCGTAAAGTGTGTATTTCATGCTGAACTAGAAGTCGTAATTTTGCCGAGGTTCCAGGTCTAAAAAAAGTTTTATTTAATAAAATTGCTTTAAAGACAACAGAGCTCAAACACTTCACATGTATGTTAACTGTCACAATATAAGCTAATTACTCATAAGATTATTATTGTTTTTTTTTAAAGAGAGAATCAATTTTATTTTTTCATCTGGTATTTGTTTCTTCAACACTTAGTAGTGCATGTGGTGCTAGGGTTTGAACCTAGGACCTTACGCATGCCAGGCAACTGCTCCAACCACCAAGCCACACTGCTCCAAAAACCTCTTCACAAGAATTAAATGAAATCTCTTATAAAACTGAAACAATACATTAAAATATTTGTTTTACTACTTACATTGCTTTTCTGTGAATTAGATTACAGACTGCATCCCACCAAGATTTTTGTCTTTCTGTACAAAGTTGTTTACACAGAGGAAGTGGCAAGCACAGTGGCTGATAGGAGCTGTAGTGAGAATTACATTTCTCTTTCAATTGTAAGTAGCTGGTATATATCACTCCAAGTAAAAATACCTGTTTTGTTAAAAAAAAAGTAAGTTCCATTAGAAAAAAGTTAAACAAAACTCAAAATATTAAATTTGTTGAAATCTTTGCTTACTTCAAGATCTAAAATACATATTGATTCAGGTGCATTTGTTTCAAGTCTTGAGGTTTCTTGAGGCAAATGATGAAAAAGCTGTTTCAGCCATTTTCGAATTGCAGGTAAAGAAGGTAGTGAATTCCACTGTAAGCCAAGCCAGGTAAGGTGCTGGAGACTACCATTGTGTGCTCGAATGGCACCTGAAGTAAAAGGGAAAAAAAATGGCTTGAAGTTTTTGGAAATTTTCTTTATGCCATTAGTTTTGCCAAACTAAATAACTCATATATTAAATGTATCTTATTTATAAACTGCTCTTTTGTATTAGAAATGGAGGGAAAACATGTCATAAGCAAAATCTTGTGTTCTTATTAAATGCATTCATGCTTTGTAACTAGAATTTTTTTCTTTTAAGAGAAAGAGGGCGAGTAAGAGAGAGAAAGAATCGATTTTATTTATTTTTCATTTTCTGGTTTCTCCGGACAGCCAGTTGTGTATGTGGTGCTGGGATTTAAACTCAGGTCCTCATGCATGCCTGGCAAGCACTCTAACCACTGAGCTACAACTCAAACCCCTTTTACCTGGAAATTTTAATAAACCAGCTGTGAGTAAGAAAGTTTTCCAGGCTAAGAAAATGATACTTGCCATAAAACTATGAAACAAATTTGTCTAACAGAGGCCAAATGAATGCCAATCTAATTAGCATCAGCAATCTTTTTTTCTTTTCTTTTTTTAAAAAAAGAGGGACAGTGTGTGTGAGAGACAACTTGATTTAGTTTTTCAGCTGGTCTTCGCTGCTCCAACACTTAGTTGTATATGTGGTGCTGGGGTTTGAACTTGCGTCCTTTAGCATGCCAGGCAAGCACCGTAACTGCTGAGCCAACGTTCCAGCCCTCTAACTGGCAATCTTAAAACAATTTATTTCTCTTCCAATAGAGTTAGTGTAACAATGAGATACCATTATATTCATACATTAGTGTAGTAAAGAGATCTTTCCTTCTGCAAAAAACTCAGCACTGAAAAGTTGATGGGCTTCTGAAAGCATAAAGAAGTACAATCTTTTTGACACTTTGCAATTTGCAAGACGCTCAAAGATGGTCATCTCTTTTGTCTCTGTAATTTTGTTTTTAAAAATCTCTATAGAAAAATTTAAAATGCAGATGCTTTCAGCACTATTTTTTAAGACCAAACAAAGAAACAAACAAACAAAACTGGAGGCAACTTGGATGGCCAACAACAGAATGTAGCAAGCAAAAATATAAAAAGTATTATACTGCCATGAAAAATGTTTATGGTTTTGGGCTGGAGCAGTGGCTCAGTGGTTATGGTGCTTGCCTAGCTGCGCAAGGACACAAGTTCAAACCCCAGCACCACATACACAACAAAGTGTTAGCAACACAAAAGTTACATGAAAAACTACATGGAAAACTGATTCTTTCTCTCACTGTCCCTCTTTCTTAAAAACAAAAACAAAAACAAAAACAAAAAAAACCCAAAGTTTATGGTTTTCATATTAGATACTATGAAGGAAAATCCATGAAAGCAGCAACACAAGTAGTACAAACAAATTTTCAAAGAAAAATATATGCCACCCACGCCCATACCCTCCAACCCATAACACAAACCAAAGTCATTTCTGGATGATATTATTATGGGTAATTTATTTTCCTCCTAATATAGAAAAGGATGAAGATGCAGAATATTGCATATGAAAGATACAACTTACCAACATCATATCTAGCCAAATCACCAGGCTCTGGTGCTTGCACATCAATATTTCCAATTTCATCACTACCAAGGAACGATCTATCCTTAGGTGACTGATTAAAAAACAGAGCATCATATAGGGCAAACTGCCCACTTTTATTGGCAAAAGATTCCACAACTTCCTTTAAAAAATCTTGTTTGCCACGACTTAAGTTTAGCAACATGTGCCCTGAAAAACAAATTAAATTACTTTCACCATTTTATGACAGAATACATACTATAATTACTCATAGTAAACAACTGTTTTATTCATATACTTAAGGAGGAAATAAAATGACTATTTCATACTTCACCTTCCAAACCAAAACCACAGGACAATAAAGAGTGCTTATGTAGAAAATGAATAGAGTTCAGGCTTAAAAACTGTATCTACGTAACAGAATAAAGGAAAGGAAAAAAAAGGCAGAAATACATAGGGAAAATACCCAACGTATTTGCACTTTACATTTTTTTTTAAAGTATAAGATTTATGTGGCCACAGGACAAGTAGCAGGGTCAAGCTCTAATTCTGATTTAATATGCTGATTTCTAAACCCAGCTGATTAGAATCCCCCTTTTAAGAAATATTTCTTCCCGGCATCCACTCCCACAAATTTTATATTTCTTAAGTTCTGAGTAGAAATTCTATTTTATTTTTTTAAAACTTTTTTATTAAGAAATTTATTTGTTGATCAAATGCTTTTAATGAAACATTACAGTATACATATACATAAATTCTGAAAAATTAGATTTATCCCCTAGAGCCACCCCCAATAACCCACCCTTATCCCTCCCTCGGCCTCCTTCCCAATACATCTCTATGAATGCCTTAGATTGTATGTCACTACACTTTTCCAGGATTAAAAACTTGAGAATTGACCACCTTTCACCATGGCCAGGGTCTAGCTCCAGCCTCCACAGATGAGTGAAGACATTCAACCCTTGGTTTTCTGGGTTATGCTGACTTCATTCAGCATAATTTCTTCCATAGCCATCCATTTACCTTCAAAGGCTGCAATAACATTGTTTCTAATTGCTGAATAGAACTCCATGGAATATATGTACCACAGTTTTTGGATCGATTCATCCAGTGAGGGGCATCTGGGTTGGTTCTAGAATTTAGCTAGTATAAACTGAGCTGCTATGAACATTTATTTTGCTGTGTTGCTATAATGCGCTGATTCTAAATCCCCTGGAAAAATACTCAGGAGAGGAATAGCAGGATCATATGGTGGGCTCATCCCTAGTTTTTTGAGGATTCTCCACACTGCTTTCCAGAGGGGCTGTACCAGTCTGCAGTTCCACCAACAGTGTGCTAGTGTACCTATTTCTCCACAATTCCTCCAGCATCTATTATTATTGTCTTCATTTTTGCCAATCTGACTGGAGTGAGGTGAAATCTTAATGTAGTTTTTATTTGCATTTCTGATTACTAATGATTTAGAGCACTTTCTCATGTATTCATTGGCTTGATCAATGTCCTCTGTTGAGAAGTTTCTATTTAGTTCTTTGGCCCATTTATTGACTGAGTTGTTTGTGTTTCTGAAGTTGAGATTTTTAAAAACACTCCTTGGATAAAGTACTGATACATGCTACAACAAGGATTAATTCTGAAAACATGCATGGTGAAAAGAAGTCAGTCACACAAAAACCCACATTATCATACAATCCCATTTATATGATATATCCAGAATAGACAAATTCAGAGACAGGTTGCCTAAGGCTAAGGGGGACTGAGAGAAATGAGAGAGACTTCTAATGGGTATAGAGTTTTCTTATGAGGTGATGAAATGTTCTAAAATTAATTGTGATGAAAGTTGCACAGCTCTTTGACCATACTTAAAAGCACTGAAATGGGCTGGAGCGGTGGCTCAGCAGTTTCAGCATTTGCCCAGCACGTGCAAGTACATGAGTTCAAACTCCAGCACCCATGTACACAACTGAGTGTCAGAGCAATGAAAGGATGTGAAAAACTAAATAAAAATTGATTGTGTCTCTCTGTCCTTCTCTTTAAAAAAAAAAAAACAAAAAAACAAAAAAACACCGAAATTACACTTTGAATAGGTGAACTGTGTAGTATAGTACATATCTCATTTAAATTGTCCCAAACCAAACCAAAATAAACACCATCCTCCTTGGTGTTAACTCTTCTGGTCAATCAAGTTGTTGTTTCTTAGTAAACTTGAATGCCCAAAGACAAAAAATATAGTTGATTCTACTATGCATTACACCTCCAAAGGTAGAAGAAAAACACAAAGGACAAAAAGGTGAAAAGTCACTTCAAGGGCAGAAGTCTAACTCCTACAAAAAAAAGTTGATTGTGAGATACAAGAGAAATGTAAGTTTTGACTGACAGCTTAACTACACACCAAAGCTTATGGCACCTCTGATTTAATAGTAAGTACTTCTTGCTCTATACAAAGTTCACTCAATTTTATATCCAAACTGCTTCTTATGGTAAGAATGATGCTTTTTCAGTTCATTCTCTGATTCAATGACTCGGCACCCTAACCTACCTTGAAGTTTGTGCCTTGGCAAAAAAGACCAAATTTTTAAAAACTTGTATAATATGCATAGACATTTGGTATCTATACCAAACAGCCAACACTGAGAATAAAACTACAAATTCAGAGAGCCTAAGAAAATGTAAGTATATTTCTTCTAGGTTCCCACTATGTACAGCTCTTTAAGATACAAATCTATATTTTTATCTTTACATCCCTCATAGCAGTGTTTTATAAACAGCTGGTGTTAAATGTCTAGCAACTGAATAATTATACTTATTTGGGAAGTTCTCTGAAATAGGAGGGATGCTCTAGTAGGTAGATAAAGGAAGGCTTGAGGAGCAATCTCTAAAGAGAGCAAACAATATTAATTATTTGTCCCTTCTGAAATCCTTACAATACCTATTCCTATTGTCCTACGGCAAAAAGAAACAAGTAATTATGACAATTATCTCCTGGACACAAAGAAGCTTTTAACATTAGATGTAACCTAGAAGGGAAATTTTATCATTTTTCTTTTTAAAATTAATTCAGTTAAAACATTACTATTACCTGATTGGCTAAGACGATCATGTGCCATCATTTCCAGTAAATTCTGCCCAGCTTCTCCTTTTATTAACTTAATCTTTGGTCTTGGGACCTAATAATTTAAGAATTAAAAATCTTAATTCAGTGGTACTTATATTCCTAATAGTTAGATGTTCCATTCTATTACAGTATACTTTCTTTGGTAATAAACAACTAACAGATAAACTTTTTTGGAAAACATGGCAAAAAATTGAGAACAAGGAATTTATAATCTGTAAGAGATACAGACAGAAATAGCAGTGGCAAAACCACAATTTAAAATACTGCTATGGACATCATATTTTCAGAGTACAGACAATACCAGTGGAACAACCAAATGAGTAAAATGAACTCTAAGCCACATTCTATGAAGAAAAGCTGAAAGAATGAAGAGTAAATTGAAAGATGAAGACATGGGCTGGGGGTACAGCTCTGTGGTAGAGTGTTTGCCTAGCATGTACTCGGCCTAGCGTTTGAATGAATGAATGAATAAATGAATGAAAGAAAGAAAGGCAGGCAGGTAGGCATACATGCACTGGTGAAAACACGATAGCTACCTTCATGTGTTAAGAAAATTATAAGGTATAGCAGCTTGAAAAATATTTTTATTCTACATAAGGAAGTACAAACAAATTACCCAAAGATATATATTAGACTCTTGAAAAGTAGTGAATACTCATCACTGAAAATGTTCAGTTATAGTCAATGAATTCCCCTTACAGATCTTTTTTTATTGAGAAATTTATTTGTTGATCATACAAGTTTTTAACAATATAAAATGTATACAGATTCTGAAGATTAGATTTACCCAAGAGTGCTCCCCCATTACCTACCCTTATCCCTCCCTTCCCCACAACATCTCTAGAAATGTATTAGCCATAAAGTAGTTAGAGCTGTCTTTCTTCTTTTATTTATTGATTTATTTTTTGGTTACAGGGATTGAACCCAGAGCCACTAAACCACTGAGCAACATCCAGTCCTTTTCATATTTCATTTTGAGACAGTATCTCACTAAGTTGCTTAGGATTAAGTTGTTGAGGCTGGCTTAGAATTTGTGATTCTCCTGTCTCAGTCTTCCGAGTTGCTAGGATTACACATGTACACTGTTGCACCCAGCTTTGAGCTGTTTCTAAATCCCTCAAAACTTCCTTAAAATTGTGGAGCTTGGGATCAAATCCATGGCCTTGTGCATGGTAAACACAAGCTTTCCTGCTGAGTTACATTTTCAGCACCTTACAACTTTCTTAATTCATGGTGGAAACGTAATACGATACAACCCTTGTAAGGTTGAAAATTTGGCAAGAGATCTAAAAATTATAAATGCCTAGAGTACACTCTGACCTAACAATTCTTTCACGAATTTATCCTGGCCATTAATTTTCTTGTGTGAAATGGCAGAAGTTATTCATTGCAGAATTACTTGTATTAGTATAGCAAAAACAGCTTAAAAAAATGAAAGGAAAGGCAAACATCAAAACAAATGAGCATGCTCTTTATATACTGAGGTGGTAATAAAGACATATTTCAAGAAAATAAAGTAAATATAATGCTCAGAATATTTTCTTTTTTCCAAAGGAGAAAAAGTGTGTGTGTGTGTGTGTTTCCTGCTTTTAAATATGCAAAACATTCCTTGGGATAAGGATGTGTAGCTCAGTAATAAAGCATTTGCTTAGCATGTATGAGGCCCTGGGTTCCATCCCCAACTAGCAAAAATTCTTGAAGGACTCACAAGGAAGTAATCACATTAGTTTCTACAAGGGTAGAGATGTACAGACTATACAACTGAGGTAGGATAAAGTTCTCACAATATATTCTTATGTGCCATTATAATTTAAAATTCCTTATGAACCTAAAAAACTTCTAATTTGAATTTTGGAAACATAAATTTGATCTATCATTTTACCCATAAATTTTCTGAATAGGTCATATTTTGTCATCTACAGCGGCTGAAAACACCACACAAAAAAGGAAAATAAAATGAACTAATTCTTTATTTTCAAACTGACCTCAATTCATAAACCTGGCCCATTTCACAAGAATTACTCAACAGCTAAAATTTGTGATCAGGAAATTAGTTATGGTTCCACTCAAAGCATCTCAAGTCATCACTCCATCTTAACTAAAAGGGTTCAAGAGATTCTGCTAGGGCTGGAGCAGTGGCTCAGCGGTATTGCATTTGCCTGGCATGTGTGAGGACTTGGGTTTGAACCCTAGCACCACTAAGTGTTGGAGCAATAAAATCCAGATGAAAAACTAAATAAAACTGATTTTTTTCTCTGTCTCACTCTTAAAAAAAAAAAATTGCCAAATGCCTAAAAGAAATAGAGATACAGTTACAAGAATCCCACAGTACTTCTGATCAAGCGTCTACCATAAAAGAAGTTAGGCTGATATAACTCTTTAGGTACCAAAAAAAGCCAACAACCTTCCATTTATGGTTATATAATCACTTAATAACTAAGCTTTTAGTCAAACTGATAATATAAAGTCCAATCATCTAAGATGTTTCCATTACATATCCATAGTAAAGAAATGGAACAATGGATAAACACAAAGAAAAGCAAAGGTAAGGTAAAGTACCCCCTGTTAAAGCAAAACATTTTCAAAAGTAATGAAACAATGTATTATATGGTTCCATATGCAAAACCTATTTCCAAATATACTGCTAACAGTGATTGTCTTCTACGAATGGAAACTTAGAAATAATAGATTAAGGGAGACTAGCCATTATTTTTAAAATTCATGATTTAGAACAGTTGATTAGGGGCTGGAGTGGTGGCTCAGTGGTATTATACTTACCTGGCACGCTCGAGGACCCAGGTTCAAACCCCAGCATCACACACACAACAAAGTGTCAGAGCAATGAAAACTGGATCAAAAAAACTAAATAAAACTGATTCTCTCTCTCTCTCAAAAAAGAAAAGAACAGAGAAAAACAGTTTCCTGGCTGGCCAGGTGCAATGGCACACACCTATAAGGCAGGAGGACCACAAGTTCAAAGCCAGCCTCAGCAACTTAGCAAGACCCTGTCTCAAAATAAAATATAAAGGGGCCAGGGATGTAGCTCAGTGGTTAAGGGCCAGTGGGTTCAATCCCCAGTACCAAATCAACCATCACAACAAAAAAACCCAGGGGACTGTGTTAACTCTTAAAACTATATTATTTAAAAAGTGTAACAAATTTTAACATTTCTTTTAAAAATAAAAATTTTCGGTCACTTAGAATCTCATTACAAAAACCAGGAAACTTTAATATTTACATATTAGTGAACCTCAATGCCTTTATATTCATTTTCAATATTTAATACATTCCTTATGAACCTAAAACTAAGCAAAAAGCTTGTTCTACTAAGCAAAATGTAGCACATAACAGTGTGGGCTGAGTATCAACAGTACTTTATAAAAAGAGCTACATATTAATTATAACATAAACTAGACCAGATGAAGCTTCTCTAGAAATTAGTAATCCTTTTTCTCCCCAAGCAAAAAATTGTTTCAAGCTAACAATCATTTTTCTAAACCTGTCTTAATGCTTTAAGAGACTACTTATTCCTTTTCATTTAAAAAATAAAAAAACTCATTAAGGGCTGGAGTGGTGGCTAGAATGGTCTAGCATTTGCCTAGAATGCACAAGAACACAGATTCGAACCACAGCCGGCACCAAGTACACAACAAAATGTAAGAGCAATAAAAGCCACATGAAAAAACTAAATAATTGATTTTCTCTCTGTTCTTCTTTCATAAAAAAAAAACTCATTAAAGAAAATGCTAAAACTATGAAAGAGGTTTTAGTCAGTATTCCAGTCATCTAAAAACAAGTATATTTCCTTCCTACCATGTTCTACATAAAAGAAAAAATTTTGTTTCCAAAGGTGAACATATACTATTATATGCCGTATGTATTTGTTGTATTTATACATGTCTACATTTTTAAATTACCCTGTTATAATGGTAAATATATTCTTCTATCATATCCCCAAATTTACTTAACTTGTTAGGTCAAAGTTATATGTATCTTTTTGAATAAGGACTTACCTATATCTGAAATTATGTCTTTATTATATGTAACCAGAAATGGCAAAGTAAAAGGATCAAACTCTTCAAACTTGTCTTTGAATACCTCACAGCAATGTAGACTGTCCACAGCAATGAGTCAACAAACCTGTTTCACCAGCCTCAACGGTACTGCATATGCCTTGTTATTTTCAACCTATCAAACTGATTTTCATTTTCGTTTTAAGTCTACAGATATGTTAGCGTATTTTCTTTACACACCTCAATGGTAAAATGTCAATTACTTTTAATCACACTCAGAAAAACTGGAAAAGGCTTACCTGAAATGCTATGAGATAGCACAATGCAGCCAGCTCAGAGAGAGCTCGCCACTGTATGTCACTGTGTTGACCCATCTTCAAAAGCAGAGAACCAGCATGCATGTAGAAATGTCCTTTCATTTCTAAGAAAGTAGCTGACAGTTCATCATTTCCACCCACAGAAGATTTTACAGACTGAAGAGCACTATCAAACCTGTAATATTAAAATATTAAGCCAGTAGTTCATACCCATTGAATTGTGAATAATCACTTTCATTATTTAATTCAAAAACAATAAAAAAGTTTATTTCAAGCATCATCTTCCATGTTTAGATGCCTAACAATCCTTCTCTATTTCGTAAGTTATGAAGCCTCTACTGCTCAATTTTATCCTGCATATTTCCCATACTTAAAGTTTAACCTGTAGAATGACAATCTTATTCCAAAACATTATTCCCTCACTCCAAACACTGAAAAATACAAATTCAGGGGCTGGAGCTCAGTTGTTAGAGTGCTGACTGGCATGCAAGAGGACCAGGGTTCAAACCCCAGTACCACATATACAACTAAGTATTGGAGAAACAAAGGCCAGATGGAAAAAAAAATAAAGTTGATTCTCTCTCTCACTCTCCCTTAAAAAAAAAAACAAATTCAAATAAGATTAATGATAATTAAGTGAATATTTCATAATAAACCAGGATAAAGTTGGGAAATTTATTTTCTAAGTTTTTTTCTTGATCCATATAATTTCATTATTTAATTCAAAGTTGGAATTTCTCAAACATGCTATTTTCAAATTATAGCCAAGTGACTGACAGCTAGTTGGATATTAATACCATAATTATGCTTACATAGTTAAATAAATTATAGTTCTTATAATTTATAATCCATATCCTGATTAGAGCTTCTAAAGCCTAAATGCTCCTCAGATTCCTCAATTTATAAGAAAAGCAATAGTAAACACTTAAAGATGGAGCATGATTTTAATGTAGCTTATAAGAAAACCAGAGCAATAGGAATTTGAGGGTTCTCAAAGACCCGTAACACAGTATCCATGAGATTAAACTTACTTTTTTAAAAATAGTAAAAATTTCTTATCTTTGTCACTCTCATTTTCTCATATATGTATAGCTGAGCTTTCTAGAGGCTTCATGATAATAAAAGATTGAATGACAAAGTTTATGAGAATTTACCTGTGTTCCATTAAGCCAAACATTTGAAAAGATTATAAAAAATGCAAAATGATGGCACTCTTTTCACTATGTTTTTTGTTCTCAGTTTTAATTTTTTTTTTTTTTTTTTTTTTTAAAGATAGAGAGTGTCTGGAGCGATGGCTCAGCGGTTATGGCGCTTGCCTGGCATTCCCAAGGATGCAGCTTCAAACCCCAGCACCATGTATACAATGAAGGGTCATAACAATGAAGGACACATGAAAAACTAAATAAAATTTATTCTCTTTCATTAAAAAAAAAGTTTGAGGGGGCTGGAGTGGTGGCTCATTGGTTACGGTGCTTGCCTGGCATGCGCCAAGTCCAATTGGTTCAAACCCCAGCAACCCATGTACACAACTAAGTGTCAGAGCAACGAAAGCAATGAGAAAAACTCAACAAAAATTGATTCTTTCTCTCACACTGTCCTTCTCTCTTAAAAAAAACAAAGTTTGAGTACTCAAACAGAAAACTAAACATCCTAAATAACTACTAATGTCATCCAAAAGTTTTTTTTACTTTCAGATATTGCCCTTCCTACCCCATTAAGACACTAAGTACTTTCCCCCCTATATATCGGTAAAATATTTTCAAACAAATGGATCAATAAACTATTTCTATAAAGGCAGATAGTATTCTGGCTTTGTTGGCACAGTCTTTATTATACTACGCAATTTCACCTTTGTATAACCACATACAATTCATTTAAAAAAAAAAAAAAAAGAGGCAAGCCACATCCCAATAATTCCTTGTTTACAAAATCAGGCAGCAGGGACACATATGGCCTATATATATACTCTTTTATGCTTTACTGCTCTAAACTAACACCATTATACAAATCCAAGTGTTATTTTTTAACATAATTTATTTTCACAAAATACAAACACTCCTTACCAAAATCAAAGTTTCAATAAATAAAAGAAAATTCGTGTATTTGAGTTATTTTGTTTCTAAGCAAAAATAAAATATTCTGAAATACCAGAGATGCCAAGTATTTATTATGTTAGCTCCTCTGAACCTAGTCATTTGACAATAAAGAACTTTTTTATTTTTTCATTCAAAATTATGCCATTTTTACAAAATACAATGTGGTATACCAGACAAACAGAATATTCACTTTAAGGCTTGACTCTGCCAAAACAGAATAATTTTAATCAGAACTAAACCATAATTCTCTAAAAATAAAGTCATTCCGTATTTGGGAGGTTAAAGAAGGATGATTCAAGTTGGTGGTCAATCTGGGAAATGTATCTCAAAATACAATTTAAAAGAAAAGGGGGGGGCGCAAGGGGGCTACAGCGATGGCTCAGCAGTTACGGCGTTTGCCTGGCATGTAAGGGCCCAGATTCAAACCCCAGTGCCACATAAACAACTATGTATTGGGGAAGCAAAGGCCAGATAAAAAAATAAAGAAAACTGGTTCTCTCTCTCTTCCTCCTTAAAAAAAAAAAAAAGAAAAAGAAAAAAAAAGAAGTAAAGGAAAAGAAAAGAAAGAACTGAAGATGATGTAGTTCAGTGGGAGAGCCACTTGCTTAGCATGAGTGAGGCCCCAGGATTTAATTCCCAATACAGCAAAAAAAGTCATACACAATTAATTATCCCCATAAAAGATGTCAAAATAATTTTGTCTACAAGTGTTACCTCATATTAACCATAACTCCTGGGTACATTATGGAAATAATGCTGTGAAGAAGTTTAGCCCAGGGGGCCGAAGTGGTGGCTCAGCGATTACAGCGCTTGCCTGGCATGCCCAAGGACAACATACAAAGTCAAGTCTCAGAGCAAGGAAAGCCACATGGAAAACTAAACAAAATTCGTTCTTCTTTTCTCTCTCTCTTTTTTTAAAAATAAACCAACAAACAAAAAACAAAATAAGAAGTTTAGACCAAGGGCTGGAGCAGTGGCTCAGCAGTCAAGGTGCTTGCCTGGCATGTGTGAGGACACAGGTTCGAACCCCAGCACCACATACACAACAAAATGTTAGAGCAATGTAGGCCACATGAAAAACTAAATAAAATTGATTCTCTTTCTCTCTCACTATCCCTATCCCTCTCTCTCTCTTAAAATTAAAAAAAAAAAAATTTAGAACAATGAAACAGTTACTACAAAAATAAAATCTGTTATTTATGCTGAAGTATTCTTAAAGTCAACATACCTTTCCAGTAATTCTCTACTTTCCTGAATGTCTCTAGTAGAAAGTGTAAGCAGCATAAGGTTAGCATAGGCCAGAATCAGGTCCTTATTGGTTGCTCGCCAGTCATTTTTATCAGACTCCAAACACTGTAAAGATTCCAGATATTCCTATTTTGTGGGAAGAATAGTAGGTTATAAAATTTCATTGAATTTTAAGAAATTAATGATAATTTATTCTAAAAAATTCCTTGGTCCTTTCCTATCACATTTCTGAAACTATATTTATTGGTTTCTACACTAGCCTTATAAATCAAAATACAAAAAAAAATCTATATATCTGTCATATTTATTCCCCAATCTATCCAATATAAATTGACATGATCTCATAGTTCCTCTACATGAATGAAAGATTTAAGTACTTCACAATGCTTTAAATACAAAGAAATATATGCAAATATATTGAAGTGTAGAGCCATGCTCAGTAGCACATGGCTATTCAGGAGGCTGAGGCAGTGTAACTAGAACCTGGAGACCTCCAAGGGCAACTTGACAAGACCCTGCCCAAAAATTTTGTTAAAGTGGGTGCGGGGGCTGGAGCAGTGGCTCATTTGTTACAGCACTTGCCTGGCATGTGCAAGCACACAGGTTTGAACCCCAGTACCATGTACATAACTGTGTCAGAGCAACAAAATCCACATGAAAACTAAACAAAACAAACAAAAAAAACTGTTTCTCTCTCTCTCTCTCTCTCACTGACACTCTTAAAAAAAAAAAAAAGTGAGTGGGGAGGGATGTCAGGAATGCAGTTCAGAAGAAACTTCCTAAAGTTCAATCCCTAGGGGAAAAAAGTATAGAGACCTAACAGTTTCCACATACCGTAAGGGTCTGCACAACACATGAATTCCATTCTAAACTGGAACGCAAAGCTATGTTTCTCTCTGCCTCATGACAGTGGGCCACAGCATCCTTCAATCTTTTATTTGATCGATACAGCTCCACTAGTCGGATATTTACATGAATGTCATCAGGTCGTGCATAAAGTTCAGACTGAATCAAGTCAAAAAGTTTATTCCATCCATCTTCACCTTTACAATCTAAAAGCTGTTCCTATTTGGGGGGAAAAATCATTAATTGCAAGTAACACTTGGGCAATTTTAAATAATTCATGAAACACACACAATATTCCACCAAAAGTACTATCCTGTACACTTTATCAGTCCCTTCAAAAAAACTGTTCAGAAGCTAAAACCTTGAGAACTTTATGTGGACAGAAGCATTCAGGATTGCTGCAATAACTGGTTGCCCGTACTAACGTGACACTACTAAGACTGTACTGTCTCAATTCTTGTATAACTCAGCCACCAGCAGGAACCTAGGCCTCCCTAGTCGATCCTCATTCTTATCTTCAAACAATTCTGTAGCTCTGAGTCTTACTTAATCTTCACCCTCAATGCTACCATTGTTCTGCTATCTTCTTCATCTTCTCAAAGCACTGCTTCAACTCTTGGCCAGAACTGTACAGAATATCATGTTACAACAACCCCTAACACCTCTCTGCCATAATAGCTACACAGAGATGAAATGGGATTTGTGGCCTACTCACTCTCCATTGCCACCTCCAAATCACATCCCACCCCAGTGCAATTTTTGTAAACTTCATTTAGGGCAAGGAGAAGAAATAAATGACTCTTTATCTCTAACAATTCAAAGATATGTAAGATATGGATGGAGTAGCTTAGCTGCTCAGTTCTTTAATCACCTCATATCCAATAACAGTGTTCATTCCAATCTCAGCCATCCATATGCCATTGTCATAGGTCTACTTAAACCTGTATTGTTTACCCCCTCCCTTTCTTATTTTTCCATCTCACTAGGGGCCCATGGATCCTTACTGTCACATATATATTCCTTTTGCCAGGTGAGAAGTTTCCTTCAGTAGACTGATATCCCCAAGTTTTAATTATCCATAACACACATACACTTCACTTCTCTGTAATAACCTAAAATGCAATAACCCTTAGTATTCATGATTACAGATTTCTTATAGACCCCTTTAACCAATTTCCTCAACCTTTCCTTAGAAGAATCCTACTAACAGTTGAACAACTGGGGAAATCATAACCCAGGCTGATTTCAATTTCATTACCTTAAAAATTCTCAAACAGTATTGCACAGAACAAAATACTATTATACCTCTAAAAATGACTCACTTTGCCCATTCCCTGGATAGATCACTTCATATCTCAATCTTCCTGTATTTTCTTTCAGCCCTCATTTTCAACATATTAAATCCCTCACTGAGGGATTGACACTCATCTTCTCCCTGCTCCCTCTACCAAGCAAAGACCAAATCCTCCATTGGTGCTCTGTGCTTTCCCCAATCTCCTCCATCAATTTCTTCCTGACTTTCAGGTAATTTTCATAAACTTGTACTTAGCCTCTCTGCTACTAAAAAAGAGAAAAACCCACAAACCCTGGGCTTTTATCATATGTTAATATATATTTACATAAACACATATATTTTTTACATAACCAGATCACTATGAAATCCATTTCAAAATAAAAAGTTAAAAAAAAATTTTTTTAATCAGAAACAAGAAGACCAGTGGAACCGAATAGAAGATCCTGAGACAAACCCCCATATCTTTAACTATTTGATATTTGATAAAGGGGGCAAAAATACAGTGTGGAAGAAAGATAGCCTGTTCAACAAATGGTGTTGGACAAATTGGACTGCCATTTGTAGACAACTGAAGCTGGATCCTTATCTGTCACCCTGCACAAAAATTAAATCAAAATGGATCAAAGACCTGGATATTAAGCCTACAACTTCAAATTTACTAGAAAAAGAAGTCGGGTCAACACTACACCTTATAGGAGTAGGCCGCTTCTTCCTTAATAGAACTCCTATGGCGCATGCTGTAAAATCAAAACTAAATGAATGGGATGCAATTAAACTAAAAAGCTTCTGCACAGCTAAAGATCTAGTCGAGAGCATCAACAGAGAACCTACAGAATGGGAGAAAATTTTT
>PVKS010004919.1:0-89078 GCA_004027875.1 Aplodontia rufa | reverse complement strand
AAAGTGAAGGAAGTAAAGTCAAAAATCAGTGAATGGGATGCCATAAAGCTAAAAAGCTTTTGTACTGCCAAGGAAACAATCAAAAGAGTCAAGAGGTTTCCTATGGAACTGGAGAGAATCATGGGCTGTGATTCCTCTGACAGGGGCCTCATATCCAGAATCTACAAAATCCTCAAAAATCTCAACTATAAAAACACAAAAAACCCAATTAAAAAAGGCCAAAGAGCTAAATAGAAACTTCTCAACAGAGGACAATGATCAAGCCAATGAATACACGAGAAAGTCCTCTAAATCACTAGAAATCAGAGAAATGCAAATGAAAACTACATTAACATATCACCTCACGCCAGTCAGAATGGCAAAAATGAAGAAAATAAACAATAATAGATGCTGGAGGGGCTGTGGAGAGATAGGCACACTAACACAGTGTTGGTGGAGCTGCAGACTGGTAGAGCCCCTCTGGAAAGCAGTGTGGAGAATCCTCAAAAAACTAGGGATGAGTCCACCATACGTTCCTGCTATTCCACTCCTGGGTATTTTTCCCAGGGATTTAGAATCAGCTCATTATAGTGACATGGCAATATCTATGTTCATAGCAGCTCAATTTACTATTGCTAGATTATGGAAACAACCCAGATGTCCCTCACTGGATGAATGGATCCAAAAACTGTGGTACATATATACCATGGAATTTTACACAAAAATTAGAAACAATGATATTGCAGCCTTTGAAGGTAAATGGATGGCTATGGAAGAAATTATGCTGAGTAAAATCACCATAACCCAGAGAACCAAGGGTCAAATGTCTTCACTCATCTGTGGAGGCTGGAACTAGACCCTGGCCATTGAGAGAGGTCATCTAGTATTATGTGTTAAATCCAGATAAGGTGTAATGTTATACAACATAATACTTTTTAGAGATATTGTGGGAAGGGGAAGGGAGGGATAAGGGTGGGTAATTGGGGGGCACTTCTGGGGGTATTCTAATATTCAGAATATATACACATTTTATATTATTTTGTTAAAAACTTGTATGGTTGTTCTATAATAAATCTCTCAATAAAAAAAAAAAAGAGCTTCAGTCCCATACTGAGAATGAGGAAAGAAACCTGTACCTAGACAGGGATTCTCAGAGTGAGATTTCTAGCCATGGCATAGTAAAGATAGAAATCAGCCAATCTTCCCTCAGCAAAAACAATCACGAAATTGGGCAAGTTTCTCATAACCATTTCAGATCTCCGGAAGCTGATCACTGACAAGCAATTATTCATGAAAACCTGCTGATCTTTGTCCAAGAGCACTCAGATTCTGCAGCGCTCTTGATGGTGGCCACCCCACCCTCAGCTCACTCACAGTTAATAATACCAGATGGGGTCAGCCATCAACACCAACAGCTTTGCTGCTCAAGGCAATGACTTGAAGTGGAGTTTGGAAAACCCACACCCGGTAGTGTTTTCATAACATTGAACATGCTCCCCAACTGACTCACACATCCCTTGGCAGAGGGTCGGAAGGTTTACATAAGCTCCAGATGTTTGAGCAGAAGCTGTGAGTAATCATTAGACCATCCTCTAAACCCTGAGGAAACACAGGGGCGATCCCTGAAATCCAATCTTAAAAATAAGGGGTTTGAAAATGGTGTGGAGATAGCAGCAGCCGCACATGGAGGAGACAGATGCTGCAGATTAAATCTAGTCAAGTCACTAAAACAAAGTCAGATTCCAGAATTGCTATATCATATGAAATATTCAAATTTCAACAAAAAATTAGGATGTGTGCAAAGTGTATTAATCTAAATTCTCCACAAAAGGATACATGACCAATAAGATGTATAAATATATAGAAAGATTGATTTTTTAAGGAATTGGCTCATGGGACATGGGAATTTGGTGAGATCAAGATGATGAGGTTGGCTAGCATATGGAAGACTCAGGGAAGAATCTGAGTTCATAGCTGAAGGCAACCTGCTGGTAGAATTCCTTCTTTCTCAGGGTGATAAGTCTATTCTTTTAGGGCCTTCAGTTGATTGGATGAGGCCCACACACTTTATGGAGGGTAATCTGCTTTCTCAAAGTCTACTGCTTTCAATCTAAATCTAATCTGAAAGACTTTTTACAGAAAACTCCAGAATATGATTTTTTTTGTTTGGTCCTTCCATTCTAAAAGTATGGAAATATTTCAATGTTTATCAAAATAAAAGTTAAAATATGACTAAAAAAACCCTGAAGCTGGTAAAAGATATGGAGAAATATGAGAATATGAGAAAACGCTTTTCCTTTTCTGTCATAGAAGGAAGGTTTTAGTACATAATTTGGAAGTTACAAAAAGAAAAAGAAAAATGGTTCTGAACTTTTAATATTCCTTATAGCCTCTTTTTTTTTAACCCACAGTAATTTTACAAATCAATGGGTTTCACTATGACATTTCCATGCACAAATACATCATGCACTGATTAGGTCCACACTCCCTTCTACCCTTTCTTTCATCCCTCTCTGGCCCCTTGCTACAGCCTACTTCACTGTCATTCAGTCAGTAACAGACCCTCTTCTACTTTCAGGTCACCTTTTTAGCTTTCTTCTTCTCTTTAAATTTCCACATATGAGAAAAAAAATGCAATACTTTTTATTTCTGTGTCTAGGTTAATTTTATCAACATGCTAACCACCAGTTCCACCCATTTTCCTACAAATGAAAGGATTTTGGTCTTTTTTATGGCTGAATAATACTTCAATGTGTGTGTGTGTATCCATTCATCTAGGCTGTTTTGACGTCTTGGCTAATATGTTTTAATAAATAAAGAGAATATGCAGCTCTTTTGTATAGTTACTTCATTACTTCTGTTATATATCAGATATGGTATAGGTGGATCGTAGGGTAGTTCTATTTTTAATTCTTTGAGGAAATTCAATACTGTTTTCCATATGGCTATACTAATTTACATTCCTATCAACAATGTTTTAGGGTTTCATTTTCTCTCCATCCTCACCAACATTTGCCATCTTTTGCTTTTTTGATAATAGCTATTCTAACAGGAGGAAATGTGATCTCAATGTAGTTTTGACTTGCCTTTCACTGAAGGCTAGGGATGTTAAATTATTTTTCCATGTATTGATTGACTGTGGTTCTTCTTTTGAGAAGTTTCTATTTGAATCGTTTCTTCATTTTTATTGGATTTTTGTTGTTATTGTTGTTGGTGTTTAGGCTTTTGAGATATTTCTGTATTTTAGATATTAAACCTATCCCAGATGAAAAGTCAGAAAACGTTGTCTCCCATTCTATAGGTTATCCTTTTGCTCTGTTGATTGCTTGTTTTGCAGTACAAAGGATTTTAATTTAATATGAATCCCATTTGTCAACTCTTGGTATTTTTTCCTGAGCTCTTAGAGTTCTCTATAGAAAATCATTGCCTATGTCAATATCTTGAAATATTTCACCTATATTCTCTCTAGCAGTTTCATTTCAAAATTTCAGGTCTCGGGTTCATTTTGAGCTGACTTTTTGTACGAAGTGACAGGAGTCAGTTTTCCGTCTTTTGCATGTCCATCAAGTTTTTCCAGCACCATTTGTTAAAGACTATCTTTTGTTCAACGTATGTTTTTGGCACTTTTCTCAATAATATATTGATGAAAATCCATGGATTTTTCTGGGTCCTCTATTCTATTCCATTGTTCTATTTTCATGCCAATACCATGCAGTTACTATGACTGCAGTATGGTTTAAAATCAGGCATTATGACTCCTTCCACATTGCTCTTTTGCTAAAATTTGCTGTGTCTTTTATGGTTCCAATACATTTTAGGATTGTTTTTTCTAGTTATGTGAAGAATCTCATTGGTAAATTGATGAATTTTACATTGAACCTGTAAATCACACTGGGTGATGTGGCCATTTTAATCATATTGATTCTTTCAATATATGAACATAGGATTTCTTTCCACCTTCTAGTGTCTTCTTGAATTTCTTTTTTCTGTGCTTTGTAATTTTCTCTGTAGAGGTCTTTCACATCCTTAGGCTAAATTCTGGGTAGTGTGGGGGGTGGGGTGGATATTTTGAATGAGATACTATCCTGATTTATTTATCAGTGATTTCATTTTTGATGTATAAAAAAACTCCTGATTTTTACATGCTGATTTTGTATCCTGCTATTTTACTGAATTTGATTATCAGTTTTAAAAGTTTTCTTTTAGTGAAGCCATCAGAATGTTTTTAATGTACAGAGTCTGTTTGAATATCAGCAAATGGAGATATTTGAATTGCTACCTTCCTTTTATTTTTTAAAATTTCTCTTGTTTAATTCCTCTGACTAGAAATTCTATAATGAATAAGAGTGGTGAGAGTGGACAACCTTGTCTTGCTCCTGATCTTTGAGGAAGTACTTTCAGTTTTCCCCATATGTATGGTGTTGGCTATGGATTTTTCACATGTCACTTTATTAAGTTGAGGTATAATCATCGTATACCCAATTTATGTAGGAATTTTCATCATGAACAGATGTTGATTTTCATTACAGGCTTTATCTGCATCTATTGAAATGATCATGTGATTTTTAATCTTGATTTTATTTATGCATTGTTTTACATTTATTGGCTTGTATATGTTAAAACATTGATATTCCTGAAATGAAAACAATTTGATCATGATGTACGATCTTTTCAATGTGCTATTTAATTCAATTTGTAAGCATCTCATTGATAATCTTTGCATCTATATTATGTTGTTCAGGGATTTTGTGTGTGTGTGTTCATATAGGGTTTTGGTAGCAGAGTAGTACTGACTTTGTAGAATGAGTTTGAAGAGTTCCTTCCCTTTCTATTTTGTGAAATAGTTTGAGGAGAATGGTGTTAAATGTTTAAAAGTCTGATAAAATTTAGCAGTGAATTAATTTGGTCCTGGGCTCTTCTTGGCTAGGAGAATTTTGTTACTCTTTCAATCTTGTGATTTGTTAATAATAAATTTAGATTTCATATGTCCTTTTGGTTCAATATTTTTTGAACATACGTGTCTACAAAATTTCCCTTTCTTCTGGATTTCCAATTTTTTGGCATGAAGTTTTTCATAATATTTCCTAATAATCCTTTGAATTTCAATATTTGTTGTAACATTTTTTAATCTCCAATTTTGGGGGTCTGCTGTTTCTTTTGTTTAACTGAAGATTTGTAAATTTCATTTATCTTCTCAAAGATGCAACTCTGTTTCACTGATACATTGTATTGTTCCTATAGTCTCTAATTCATTTATTTATGCTCTAATCTTTATTATGTTTTTCCTTCTACTGATTTAGGGCTTGGTTTTTCCTTGTTTTTCTAATATCTTGACATGTATTATTTGTTTGACATCTCTCTTTTTGATTTAAGCACTCATTGTTATAAACGTCCCTCTTATTTTTGCTTTGGTTGTGTACCATGAATTCTGATACGTTCCATTTCTATTTTTCTTTGATTCAAAGAAGTTTTAAAATTTCCCTTCTGATTTCTTCAATGACCCACTTTTGTTCAACTGTGTGTTTGTTATACCTCTGAACTTTCCCTTGTTTATTTCTAGTTTCAGTCTGTAGTGATCAGATAAGATAAAAGAGATTTTTCTAACAATTTGTTTAAAAACTTTGTTAATACTTACTTTGTAGACTAATAAACAGTCTATATTGGAAAAAATTCCATGTAGTGCTGATAAGAATTTTTATTCTGTAGTTGTTAGATAGCATATTATTTTTCTTTTATTATGTGTGTGTGTGTTTGTGTGTGTGTTTGTGTTCATGTGTGTGTGCACATGTTCATGCTTCAAATTGAACCAGGGGGACAGTTTACACTGAACTACATCGCCACTTTTTTATATTTTTATTTTGATATGGTTTCACTAAGTTGCTTTAGGGCCTTACTAAATTGCTGAGGCTAGCCTCAAACTTGCAATTCTCCTGCCTGAGCCTCCCAAGTTTCTGGGATTATAGGAGTGTGTCATTGTGCCTGGGTGGATTGTGTTTTCTGTAGATATTTGCTGGTCCATTTTATCTATACTGTAATTTAGTTGTGATGATTTGTTATTGTTTTTTTCATCTAGATGATTTCTAGTACTATTTGTTTTACAAAATAGTGTGTTCTATGAATTTGCCACAATGAAGCCCACTGTTCTGTGCAATTAATCTGAACCAATACATAGAAACTTGTCATATCTAAAAAAATGGGTGTTCTGACATTCTATGCATATATATTTTCATTATATCTTTATGTATTTTCCTTTATCAATATATATAGTAATCTTCCTTATCACTGATTAATTTTATTTTAAAATCTGTGTGCCTTTGCTGATGAGATAAGTTTCTTATAGGAAGTATATTGTTGAGTCTTATTTTTAATTTGTTCAATGAATCTGTGTCTTATTTAACAATTAAGACAATCAACGATAAGAATTATTATGGAGAGGTATGTACTTCCTCTTCCTGTTTTGTTTTCTTCTTGTTGTTTTGAATATTATTTTTGATGGTTTGTTTTATTGACAATGCTTAATTTTCCTATTTTTTATTTGTGTTTACTCTTTTATTTGGATTTATTCTTTCATGTGCTCTCATGCTAGTTTTTTATCTTTCTTTCACTTCTGGATGTAGGATTCCCATAATTATCTTCTGTAATGTTTATCTAATATGCATAAATTCCATTAGTTTATGTATATCTTTGAAGGGTGTTATTTCCTGTTTGATTATGAAGGATAACTTTATTGGACATAGCAAACTTGATTGGCAGTTATTTATTTTTCAAGACTTGCAATGCATGGTTCCATACTCTCCTGGAACAGAGTTTCTCCTGTGGTTAATCTAATGGGTTGACTTTTTATAAATGTAACTTTGTGATTCTCTCACACAGATTCTAATAGTATTTGTCCTGTACTTCTGACTTCTGGCAATTTAACTATAATGCGGTGGTGAGACTGTATTTTAGTCATTTCTATTTGTGGTTCTAAATGCCTCCTCTACCTGGATATTCATGTCTTTCCTAGGATTTGGGGGATTTTCTGCTATTATTTCATTGAATAGATTTCCTATGCATAACCCAGCTCTCACTTCTTCATGTGAAACACCAGGAACTAGACTAGTTTCTAAACAAAGGAAACAGTCATTATCAGAATCACTTTCATGTAGCAGAGCCAGTACCAACAGTGCCCATGGAAACCCTCACCACTCCCATTGCAGACATAACTACAGAGGGTGCACCCCTACATATTCTCCTGCCTACACCATACCAGTTTGAATTACAACCCCACTCTTATAAGACCGACAGGGAAAGTAGGCTCCTCAGGCTTCAATATGATATTATTATGTCATAGCACACACTGGGATATCACACTATAAAGTCCGATTTCAATTACATGCAATACCACACAACAAATCAGTTCACTAAGACACATCATCTATGGAAGACCATTTTCTAAGAAGGTCTTCACATAAAATCAAAAGAGACATACATTATAAAAGATGCATAGATATTAGCATGGGAATATGAAAAATTAGGCAATATGATACCTCTGGAAGTTCATAATTCTATAGTACCAGATTTTGAACAGCGTGAAGTACTGGATAAAAAACTCCAAAGGATGATTTACAAAAAAAAACTTCAATGAATTCCAAGAGAATACAAATAAAATAATTGAATAAGTTAAGGAAGACAATGCAGGATATGAATGAAAAATGCAGTAAAGAGATAGCGATTGTGAAAAAGACCAAACAGAATTCTTGGAAATGAAAAGTTCAGTGTGCCAGATTAAAACAAACAAATAATTCAGTTGAAAAACCTCTCCAACAGACTAGATCAAGAGACAGGAAGAATATCAGAGCTTCAAGGCAAGTCTGATGAAACAATGCATTGAGAAGTAATAAGAGGGGCTGGAGTGGTGACTTGGCCTACAGTTAATTCAGTGGCAGCAAGCAGGCACACAGTTGGAGTCTGTGGATCACCATCCTGTTGCAGAACTGAGGTTCTGTACCTATTAAACAGTGACTCCATTTCCCCTGCCCCCAACCCCTAGTAACCACCTTCTACTTTCTATCTCTATGAGTTTTATTTCTCTAGGTACCTCAAGTAAATGACCCATGCATTGTTCGTCCTTTTGTGATTGGTTGAGGTTGATCCATGTGGCACCATGTGTCAGAACCAACTTCCTTCCTAAGGTTGAGGGTAATCTAGGGTGTGTCTATTCCCACAACTTTTTATCCACTCACCTGTCAATGAGTTACATCAGACACATAGGCTGTGCCTATCTTTTGACTATTATTGAATACTATGCTGTGGACATAAGTACAAAATCTCTTTGAGTCCCTTCTTTCCAATTCTTTTAGATATATATCCCAAAATGGATTATTTGTATCATATAGGAACTCTTTTTATTTTTCAAGGAATCACCATACAACCTTGCACAGCAGCTGTATCATTTTATATTCCCACCAAGAGTACTCAAGGGATCCAATTTTTCCACATCCTAACCAATGTTTGTTGCCTTCTGGTTATTGATAATGTCCATCCTACTGAACGTGAAGTGGGGCAACTTGCCTTTGAACACAACAGTTCCATTTTCAGTTTCAACATTAATGCATCTGACATTGGGATCAAGACAGTACTTAATTTCTATACCATGGATCAGACTTTCTATGCCTGATCTAGTGAAATATAACTAAAAGAATTACTTATTCATCTTTAGAGTGATATACTAGGCCTACACTCCCTTCTCTTCTCCCTTTGAGGTCTGCTATCAATCAACTTGGGAGCACACTATATTGGAGCAGTAGTTCACCTGGAAAAATATGAACTCAAAAATGTATTAATTTGGGGATAAGCAGTGGCTCAGCATTTGGAGCATTTCTCTGGCATGCATTGAAGACCTGGGTTAAAACCCTAGCAAATTCATTCTCTCCCTCCCTCCCTCCTTCCCTCCCTCCCTCTCTCTCTCTCTCTCTCTCTCTCTCTCTCCTTCTCTCTTTAAAAAAAGAAGATAATATGAAAATATATTTAAAAATTCTTTTTTTTCCCCGCTCTTGAAAAAAAGAAAGAAAATGTATTAATTTGAAAGTTGTTTGAATGAAACCGAAAACAAATCCAAATACTAATTAATGTTTTAACTATTAGCTTCATTCCCCTCCCCCAGAGATAAGAAGCAGTCCCAATTAGAACCAAATCCTGGCAATTCCTTAAGAAGATTTTAAAAAGCCAATGGTAGCACATGCCTATAATCTCAGCTACCTGGAAGGCTTAGGTAGGAGGATGATCTTTAAGGCCAACTTCTATAATTCTGTGAAACTCTGCTTCAAAAATATAAAAAGAAAAATTTAATAGAAAGGGGGCTGGAATGTAGCTTAGTGGTAGAGCACCCCAGTTGGATTCTGTCCCCAGTGCCACACGCGCACACACACACACACATACACACACACACACACACACAGGTTGAAAAACAAAAACCTAAAACATTTGAAATTTTTTCTGAAATAAATAGGAATTTAAGTAACATTCTATTCAGTTCAAAGTCTCTAAAGGGAAATACATGGGCATATGGGGTCCCTGCTGTGAACCTTTGTACATTCTGTCCCATTTGAGCAGTACTACATGAACTAGTGCATTTTCAGTGTCTTTTTTCTGATTATGGTGTATTTTCATCAAATATCAGGAATTCTTGGTAAACATTTATCTTCTCTGAAAGCTGGTTTTCCAGCATCATTTCAATTGATCTTTAGCTCTTTCAGCAATAGCTTCCACTTAGATTTGAAGAATTCATGTTTTTTCCTGCACTCATTATCTCTGAAACTTCAACTTTAAAAAAAATACAGAAGCATTTGGTTTTGGGTGGCAGTAAACAGATTGGTTCTAATTCCTGTCACCACCAATTGTCTTATCAACCCATGGCCCAACAAAAAATGAACATGAAGATTGATTCTGTTATTGATGAACAGGTTCCTCTTTTGAGCAAGGCAGCCACCAGCAACAAACCCACTTTAGAGTCTCCTGGGAAAGTGTGAACATGACTGCAAGCAGCCTACATCAAAGACATTTTGCTTCAGCAATAAGGCTTCCTGTTTCAGGTAAGTGATATACAACCAAACAAAGCATTAATCACAAGACCCATCTCATCTCCCTGGGGAATCTGAGCTATAACACATGAGTCTGGCTCTCTAAGTAAGCATCTGAACATGAAAAGAGTTTAAGGAAATACAGAGGCTCAGATAAGCATCTTAGATTTAGTAAGGGTTTCATGATAAAGTCTTGCTGCCAATACCTGAATATTACAAAATTTGAACTCCTCCTTTTAATTGAAGGCCCATCAACTTAGGACTTAAGTTTGTGTTCATCTCTGTCCAGCAGATTTCATTTAACATCAACTTGAAACTGGTAGAAAAAAGTGGGCATTTCTATTATCTACCTAAGGACTGTTTTACTTCTTTGACTGGAGGAGTTTGTTCACTTAACCACTCTACCAAATCTTAAAAGACAAGATTGAAAAGGAGACGTTGCCAGTAAAATGCGGGCAGGGCCCCCAAGGGTAGAATCCATACAGATCTGTAGTGAGTTGTTCTGGATTGTCCATATCCTTTCCTGACTCTTTCAAAGGTGAGGAAAAAATGGTGATCATTAGAGTAGATGTGTTTTTGACGTACCACTTTATATAAGAATCTATTTCTTGCTGAAATTCTGACAATCCATGAAAAATTTGAATCCATAAAACTAAGTTCATTTTTCTACTTTGCTCATGATAATCTTGTCACAAGTGCTACTTAAAATTTGAGCTAAACTAGCACATTGGAGGTAAATTTTTAAAATAATGGAATACTATTTTCTAACCTTTTTTGTAACGTGAAAGTGAGTGAGCATATTTTACTCTAAATCTTGAAACAGATTTGAAGTTGATCAAATATGGATACACTAATAAATTGCCTTTGGAATTCACGTGTTCATAGACATATAATGGTGAGAGGTCCTTGTATTCCTAAAAATATTTTTTATGCAAACAGCTTTATGGAGAGGCCTTGCGTTCTCTCAGTAATTATGCCCTCCTTCACAACTCTTCACAATGAATGTGCTCCTTTTATTCCACTGCAGAGTTCTTCATTGAGGATACACTTCAGCATCCTAACTTCCTTTTCTGTTTTGGAATCAAACAAATGACCAAGAAAAACACTAAATATATTTATGTTGTTTGGTTTTGTTGTAGCAAGGAGGAATTTTGTGGCCCAGAGGAAAAAATAATGTCTTCAATTTTTGTTTCACAAGAGAAGTGGACTATTCAGTGCTCTCTGTAAATAGGATGGACAAATGATTCAAGATTTCACCAGGTACTAGGTCACATTTCTGTTCAATGCCCAATTTTGAATACTGTGACTCTCAGTCCATTTGTCTTGAGGCACACCTCTTCTTTTACTATAATATATTTTCTTATTACATCTAGAACTTCTTGGATGTGTTTACAAAACCAATGCCATTGCTCTCAGGCCTGAACCTGTGAGCTGGGTTTGGCTACCCTAAATGGAACACTACTGGCTGCTTCTTTCTGTGTCCTGCTCTGTTCTAAACATGAGATTAGCTCTTCCTTTAATTCCCTGAAAACCATCTTGAGCAGTCTGTAACTTTGGGGAGTATTTTTTTTTTCCTGGTAGGATTGAAGACATGACAAAAATAAACAACAAAAGCAAAAGCAAAACAAAAGAAACTCAGAACTACCAGAGAATAATTTGTAAACAGGTCAACCATGTCTCTTATTGTATTAATATTTGACTCCATTTTTGACAGCTGACCTGCAGTTCAGAAGAACTTGTCTCCAATTTATATGGGCACTGGAGCCTGAGTCTGGACCTACCCAACCCCACGACTCAGAGAGATACTCGCTCCTCTTCCTTGACTAGGGCCACCACCTCAAACTAAAGTACTAAGAAGTCCCAAGTGGACTCAAAGTAGACATTGATGTCTCACCCAGGCTCACCTATTTCTGGAAAAGAAAAGGAAGAACATCTCCTCTGCTTGTGAAACCCTTCGATGTAATCTAGATAAGGCAAGTGTTTGTCATCAACTCTTCCCATTACTCTGAGGAGAAGAAAACCTCCTATGGTATTTGACATGGTACAGTCTATACGCAGAAGCTTGGGAAAAGCTTAGTTTTGATAAATGTAGACAAGATGGCCTAGACTCTTTTAAAAAAGTCATAAGCAGGTTGTAGTATCAAGTGTTTCTAGTTCTTAGGAAATTATATACATTCACCCTCCATCTAATGACATCTGATGTCCTTAACATTTCAATAGAAGAATACAGAGTAATATTTGAAGAAATTTATTTTCTCTAAAAGCATAGGAATATCTATCTAATCATTTCATATTTCATATATTATTAAAAAATTAAATTTTTATTTACATTTTCTAAGCCACATTAAAAATAGGATGAAAAACATCAAATTCAATAGCATTGGAGGCAAATCATAATATATACTAACTTTAAATATAATCGTAGTATTGATGATTAATAGGAGTCTATATCAGTATAACCTTTTTCTGGGGAACTTTAACATTATGAAAAAGTATTTCTTAAAAAGTTTACATATATATGTGATTATATATATATGATTTTTGCCTTTTCTAGAATTAAATGATTGCTAAAGTATTATTTGGCTTTTTGGGAGAGTAAAGAGTAAGCTACATTATTGATTTCCTCTTCCCAGATCACTCCCTATCATCTCTACCTCTCCTCTCCATGGTATTTTTATCTGTTATAGGGTGAAATATAAAAGAGTCAAGAGACTGGGATGTGGGTGTAATTCTGGATTAGAAGCAGAGGCATATTGCTTCGTACTACATATGCATCTATGATTATACAATAACTCCTCGATGATTTTTTTTAAAAAAGTTGATATCTTTGAAATAGTTACTCTAACTGAGGAAATGATTTCTAAGAGGTAACCTAAATACCAAACAATCGGGGAATGTCTTTGTAGATTTAGTGTCTCCACCTTATGGTATCATACGTATCCTAAGGGTGCTTTTCAAAAAAGACTAGATGTCTTGAGTGAAGTTTACAGAATAATACATATTGTAACAACAAATTCAAAATTACATGAATGATATGGCATGGTCCTGAATTTTAAAAATATAGTCTAAAGTGGCAATATTTATATGGTTGCATTTAGGTTTTTATTTCTTCTTAAAAAGTTGTTTTTTTTAGCAATGAACATGTATACCTTTTCTAGTCAGCAAAAATAATTTTTTAAAACTACTCCCTCCTTTAAATGTAATAGCAAATAATCTTACCTATGACAATGTAAATATTATTGTAGGTAAGGAGTTCTAAAAAACCCTTTTTAAGACCTGGGTCTGAACTTTGAGCATGTCAGGTCAGGTTGGAGGCTATCACAGATTTTAAAGAGTCTGTAGAAAGATGTGGAAAAGGCCAGGCAGGGACCCTAAAGCCAAATGTCAAAACAACAGCAACAAACACATACGCATAGTGACCACAGGCTTTCATTAAAAATGAACCTTCCAAAAAATGAAACTTCAATACAAAGACAAAATAATATGCCTTCAAAGGAAATATTGAAAACATTCCCCTATAGAACCGAAGGTAGGAGAAGACAAAAAAAGAACAGAATATGAAACATAATGACAGACATAAGAAATACATGCGTTGAAGTACTAGAAATGTTCAGCTACCTCTCCTAAAGAGAGAAACTCAGATTTGCCCAATTTTCCAATTTCTGTGATTTAATAATCACACCAGCACTATTTCAAGACCCAGTGTGATGCCACCACATGTGGACTTGGGAAGAGAGATGCACAGCCAGTGCTTGAGTGCTGGGACTAACTGGCACCCGAAACTATTGAGCACATCACAGCAAGTCACAGTGTAAGACAGTGTAGATGGTAAAATTCACCTCAACTGCCTGACACTTTATCAGGCATCCTCTTCAATTGCTTTTCCACAGTAAATAAAAAACTTAAAAATTAGGAGTCAATATATCCTCTAAAAACATTTATCAGATAAAAGCTAAAACATACACACAATATTCAAATTTGGAAATAATCAGATTGAAAAACAAGTTAATAAATTATACACACAAAATCAGTACACAATGAGTAAAATGCACTATGAAATTTATCAAGCTGAAAAGGTATTAAGAGAAAAATGGACAGTATCTAATAAAAGAAACTTTTCCCAGATCATAGCACTATACCAATATCATGGACTTGTTTGCATCTGATAATACAACCTCAAATCATACAAAGTCAATCTGCGAAAATTAAAAGAATTTAGTACATTTATATCAGAGACCTAGAGATCAACTACATTAAGGAAAAACATCAAGGAGCTTAAACTAAGATGTATGTACATATTCCTTGGCTAAAAGAACATAGGATTATTTGAAGTGAATATAAAATATTTACAAATTTGCTAAGTATTAAACCAGCAAAAGATGTCAGAGCATGTTTCAAGGAATTGATAACATATAGAACATATGAATCATTATATTAAAATAGAGATTAGCAATTAAAATCAGGAACATTTTCATATTTAGAAAGTAAAAATACTTCTAAAAAGAAATGAGTTAAAAAGAAATTACAATAAGTTACATAGGGGCTGGAGCAGTGGCTCAGCAGTTCTGGCACTTGCCTGGCATGCACAAGGACAAGGATTTGAACCCCTGCACCATGTACACAACAAAGTGTCAGAGCAACGAAGATCACATGAAACACTAAATAAAAATATACTCTCCATCTCTCTCTCACCATCTCTCTCTCTCTTTGAAAAAAAAATAGTAAGGTATATATTTTAAACAACAAAAATAAAAGAATTACAGATAAAAACTGTAAAAAAGCATTTATTAAAAATTAAAATAACATTCTAAACATTGGAAGGGACTACTTCTTGAAATAAAAGAAAAAAATAAAAGGTAAAGAAATATGAAAGAAAGTGGGGGTTAGAATAAGCTTTACATAAAAGACATTTGAACTATATTTGAAAGATACATACAAATTTGTCATGGTAACTTGGGGAAGGATAGCTTTTTAAGTGTGGGGAGCAACATAGGAGGTCAGCAAATGTGAAACTGTGTAATGTGTTTGGGGAAGTATAAATAATCTGGTATTGCAGGATGATCTGGCAAGGGATGAAGCTGAAAAATAACTGATGGTTGGACAGCTAAGTCTTCCTTTCAAATACTGAATTATTCCTATTTTACCTGAAAACTCTTGGTAAGACATGGAAAAATTGTCAACAAGTAACACATCCAAACTTGGAGTGTTACCAATGTGGAGGATTGAGAAGTGTTTGGGCGTGTGGTGGGGTCTAAATGAGGAGGGTCTGAAGGCACAGAGATCATTTATGACATTCTTTAAATATCCCAGATAAGATATGATATGATCTGAATTAGAGCAGAGGAAGAGGCTTAGCAAAAATGGGACATATTTGGAAATCAGAGAGAACAGTCAATGAGAATTTAGAATTTTATCAAATGTAGAAAGAAAGAAGAAAGAACTAAAATTTATGTTTGAGATCTATCCATGGTGAGTGGATGGACAGTTTATTTACCTGTTGGTCATATCATAGCAAATACTATACTTGGTGGTTTAATCAATAGAAATTTATTTCTCACAGTTTTGAAGTGTGGGAGGTCCAAGTTCAGCTGTCAGCAAGGTAGGTTACATACTGAGGTTAATTCTCTTGGTTTGTAGACTGTCGCTCTTTCACTATGGGCTAAGTAACTTTTGGGGGGCACGCGCAATAAAGGAGGAAGAAAACTCAGCCTGTCTCTCATGTTCTCTAATCCCATCATGAGATCCCCACCTCAGGACCGTACTAACCTTACTTATGCCAAGGACTCTGTCTCCAAGTACCATCACACTGCAGGTTGGGTTTCAACACAAAATTTTTGGGTAACATAATTCAATTTATAGCAAATGCTCATGTGTAAAGTAGGAAGAGAAATAATGAGGAAAAGCAAATTTTCCCAGGAGGAATGAGAAAAAGGCTGAAGAATATGAGTTTAATTTTAAATACGGTAATGTTTAATTTCAGGTTACTTTAGGAAATACAGGTGAAGTTGTCTGGCAGACTCTTGGATATGTAATTGTAAAGTTTTCAAAGAAGGGGAGAGAAATATGATTTGGAAGTAATTTATTTATTGCTGATAAAGCTATATAGAGTAGAGCATGTGTGGTGGAAAAGGGACCATGGATGGATCTATTGGGGACATTAAGACATGGCTATAGTTAGACTCTGCAGGAGACTGAGAATAGACAGATGAATGTAAAAGAAACTATCTGTGTTATCATAGAAACAAAAGATGTGTTTGCCAAAACCATGAAAGGATCATGTAAGGGTTATATATATTAAATTTAAGTATTAGGATATCATTAGGCAACTTGTTTCTGTAACAATGCCTCCGTCTTGGTTGGGTTTCAGTAACTCTGCCAATCACTTGTTCTTCCATGCCTGAGAATGACCCTGAATGATTTGCCTGTCACGCTAGTTCTGGTGCGGCAGAGATGGGCTCCATTTTTCTCTCATTAGTTATCCCAGAAAGTAGAGTCCCATTGGAAAACTGTATCTTTTCTCATGTCACCCATGACCCATGGTTGGTTCTCTCTTACCCTGACCACCTTCTTGAACCAGGCCTCTGGGATCGTATGCTTCAGAAGCTGGCCTCCCATTTCTCTATATCTACTCATCCCTAGCACTGCCTTTTCTACATCTGCTCTATCCCACTGCTCATGGAGGGAGACTCAGCTCCTATTTGTATGCTCTATATGTTTGGTGCATTTTATTTTAGCATCTACTTCTTAATTCCTCTGTTCTTTATACCTTTTGGACAGCCTGCTTTGTAAAGAGCCTCCTGATTTCTTAGAATTGGTTTTTAAGGCAATCCTGCTACTATTTGCAAGTCCAAATTTACTTTTTTTTTTAAAAACAAAACAAAACAAAAAAAGAAATAAAAAAAGGGTAAAAGATTGAGCTTAAGCCCAGAGGAAGCATTCTGGGAAGAGGCGCCCCTGCCCTGTGACCGTGCATTTTAAGTGGGAGTCTCTCCTCATGCTTTGAATTACCTTGGCCTGGACTGAGTGTTCCCAGTGGACTCTTTCCACTTAAGCTTTTTATTAAAAAAGTAAATTGGGATTATTGTATTCCCTCACTTTACTTTGGAAGTAGAAATTTTAAATTAATTGTGGTCTAAACTGATAGCAAACAGAGAGGTTCTGATAACAGTCTGACGGCCTCTTGTTCAGCCAGTGGAGATTTCAGTTATTGCTGCTGGGAATGGCTTGGCTGAGATATTTTTTAATTTACATTTTTTCTTGCCTCTAATGAAGGATTGAATTATGACTTACTAGAAATCCCCAGGGTCAAGGAGAGAGAGAGAAATGTTGACTAACTTCCTTTAACTTGATTAGAGTGGAGCTATTTATTTGGAGCTGGGTTTTATGTCACAGGGGTGGCATTCTGCAGGATTTGTGCACTCAGGGCAATGGTTTCTGGAAAATACCTTTAGCTCCCATCAGGCATCATCACTTCAGCACAGTGGGTAGTGCTGTAGGAGACAAGAAGGGTATTTCTGTACTGGTTGCTTGTGTGGCAGTGTCCATACTGGTAGGATCAGTTACCACAGTTCAGTCAGGAACTACCCCTATTCGTTCTGAACCTAGCTCTACCTCATCAAGTAAGGAAATCCCCATCATCATCTCTCTCCATAGGCACCACCAGCAGAGGGATCAATGCCCAGTGGACAGGACAGACTTGTAGAGAGCAGTCTCTCTGATGTAATAATAGCTCTCTGCTTTCTACATGGTGGGGATGGTTAAAATGTGGATGTTGCAAAACAGAGTTACTGGCCTGGAACTTTTCCTTCTGTGGGCAGATGGCATGATCAAGAGCAAAGATAGACATGTCCTTCCACAAACCAAGGGCATTAGTTACACAATAGGGTTAGGTAACAGCCTCTAGAAGAGACAGATTTAAGTAAAATTCAGTGATGTATTCTACAAAAACTTTTTGAATCCAGACAGCACAAGTGAAATACATTTTGAGAATACTGGGATCAAATCTCACTAGAAGAATAATGCATGGAACGCAGTGGATATATCATATTTGTCTGTGCCCTAAAACAACCGCATCCTGGGCATTTACATATTTTAATAAAGAGTTTACAAAAGAGGGAAAACAGCATCCAATGTGGGAACAGAACTCAAACACCACGACCTTGGAATAACATTTACTCTATGCCTCCAGTTTTCTGAAAACAGCTTTCAACTGCAAAAGTATTGTTTGAAGCTACCTATTAGAGAAATCTGTCCTGAAGCCTATTTCACATTTTCAGAGCAGATAATTCAGTATATGGTAGGTATCTTGAGGTGGGTGTCTGTCTACATCCACCTCATACATAACACTGCACTCCACAGTGCTACTGCAGATGGAGCATTTTCCTGGGGATTGGATGAGACATACCGTGGAGGTCAACTAATGACTTTCCCCCTAAAAATAAGGATTTTTTTTTTCAAGCCCTAAGCCAACTAACACATGGAAAAGAACCTTAAATGTTCTGTAGAAAACAATCCACATTTGGTAATACTCTTTGCAAGTTGAAAGATAGCATTCTAGCTTCCCCAATCACTTAAAAAAGACATCTTGTTTTCTATTCATTGTTTCCATTTGGCACAGCTCTGATTCCTGAAAGAAAAAAAGAGACAATTTCCTAAAGAGATTCAAATTTCTTTTTGAATAATTAAGACCTTGAAAATACAATGTTTACAAAAATTTTAACTAGACTTTAGAGGATAGAAAAGTTAAGAAGAAACTTTTTTTTTTAATGTCAGACAATTTAAGCCTAAAAGACAGATAAAAATGTCTATCCTTTCTCATTTGATGGTGCTGCCACTAAATTGTTTACATCACATGGTACAAAAACAGTTTTTCTCTTGTAATTTCCTGTTTGTTGGTTGGACATTTTGGTAGACATTAATTGCCCATGGGAAATAGTGAGAGTCTTTAAACATTGCAAACTTGACAGTTGATTTGCCAACAAATAGCAAAGCCTAAATAGTCACTGAGCTCTACATCCAAGGACTAAGTATAAAACCAACAAATGGGGCAGTTATCCTTGCTGTAGTCCTAAGAGAAAGAGGTATGAGAAAATGGTGAGGGATGAAGGTCTGCCATACTCCCACACGTGAAGTGGCCGCAAGGATCAGGAATATTGGTGTGTACCTGTGTCATGTTGATATCGTTAAGAGCTGCCATCAACTATGTACCCACAAGAGTCATTGGGCTCTGTATTGCTTCTTTCCTTATTATAAAACATTCAAATAAGAATATCCCTATCTGTCTGACTGTTTTAGGTATATAGATTTAACAGGGGGATTAGATTTTAGATAAGAAAGTACAGTTCTTAGGAGAAGTGTAATATTCTCAAAATAGTGTTTTTCTGACATCTGTAGGAAAAACTAGTGAAAATGTCATAAGCCCCTTTTGTTTTAATAGTTCTTTATCTAGTAATACAAAGGCCTTTGGGCCACACATACATAAACAACAGGGGAGTGAACAGCTATCATTTATTCTGAAATATGAAGAGAAAGAGAGCGGCCGCTATCATGCATCGTTTTGGGGATGAAGGTGTTCACTGTGCTCTGCACAGACCCTTTGCCTGTGCGACCTTCATCCACAGAGGAAGCACGCCTTCCTCTCCATTCCTATCAATCTGCAAGTGCGGGCTGAGCTGCAGACACTCTCCTTCTATCCCTTCCAATGTTTACCTCTGGTGCTTAGCTATGACCTTATATTAGTAATGATATTTTAAAGATTAAAACTGTGGATAATGTACCAGATCTACCGATAATGACAGCTTCAGAGGCAGGGGGTCTGCAGGTAGGGAGGAGGAAATGGCAGAGTGAGTTCTCCCTAAGAGTGGGACATTCTAAGCAAATGAGCATGACAAAGAGGAAGGCTTTTTCAACATGTAAGTGAAATAGTGTCATGAAGATACCAAGCTTAAATTCACTACAAAATCCCCATCCCATGACTGAGTCACTGGCTAACTTCTTGCAAATGGTTTCTCTTCCAAGAAGAAGTAAGTAATGAGAATTTTATTCTAGAAGTTCTTTATTTCAAACAGAATTCTGTAGGAGGTGCCAGTTTCTTTATACATTATTAAATCTCTCACTGAAGATTTCTTTCCCCTGAAATCTGACCTAAGGTTTTTTCATTGGAAACTATTGAATTTGGAGTTGATTTGGAATGCTTAGCAACTTAGGCTGCATTCCTTTGAATTAGTTGCTGCGTTCCTGCTGAAGTGTGTCTTCCAACACTTGTAAATGAACCTAAGACCCTCTGTCCTTATCTGTCAGCCCTACCTCTCTGTGCATTGGACACACTTTGTTCAGCAACACATAATGAGTTCCCATGTTTCCAGTAGGGAAAGGAAAAAGGTGTGAGCTCTTTCTCTCCTATTACATGATTCTAGCCAGAATATTCAGGGAACTTAAGAGGCTGTGGATATTCTTGTTCCATGATGTCCTCTGATGCCCCAGCTGATACTTGCTCTTGAAAGAATGTACTGCCAGTTGCCTGGATGCAGTAGGAGAACTAAATAGGGATTTTAATAAATAGAGGCAACAGATGGAGGCTAGACACTCTTGTGAAGTTAAAAGAATTGCGTGCTTAATAGCCAAAATGCTTAATAGCAGTAATAGCTGCCAAGCTACCACATAACTCACTAATATGCATGAACTGTAACAGCAAGAAAGTGAGTGCTTTCAGTCTCAAGGACTTTCCTAAAAATTCAAGGTTGTAAGAACCTAACCTAGAGAATAATTACTTGTCCAGACGTGATAACAGACTCTGGCAGAACAAAAATGACAGCTTGATTCACAGACAAATATAAGTCGGTCTTGGATGTCTGGCTTCCATTTTTCTGTGGAGAGATAGATGTCTTTAAAAAGCCCAGCAGTGAACATCCTGTCAGTTTAAAAGGTCAGACGCTGGAGTGTATCAGAAGAGATGATGCTGCAGACCATCGAGAGAAAAGAAAATGATTTCATTATCCTCATTCATCTGCTATAGATTAATTCAGTTCCCATCATCGTGGCAATTAAGGCGTTTTTGTAGTCCTGTACTGACCTAGTTGAGGTATAATAAGGTAATAAAAAGCAGGGCCCTGGAGGAGGGGTGCTAAAACTGAGTTAATATTCCTTAGGAACAAATGCTCTTAGGTATAATGTTTGGAGTTGATATGTCCAACTACAGTCGATTAAGGAGTAAAAGAGCAAACCGAAAACATCCCATACAAATGTTTGCCTATATGGAAGAAATTGAAATTTGCACCTTGGATGCCCAGTGAAACTATATCAGGGCTTGAAAATAACCCTGTAAAAGAGATTGTGCTATTCACAGTATGTTTGTGGATGGGACGCTATTTATGAGACTGGAGGGACAGGGAAATGCTGGGAGCGTTGCTCTCTCCAGGTCATGAGGAAGAGGGAAGTTGATTTTCTGCTCACTGGAACATCTTGATAGTATAGTTACAACATTTAGCAAAAGGACATGGCAGCTCTTCCTAACCTAACTTCATCTGTTTTTCTGAAAAAGGTTTCTAAGATTTCAGCTCAGACCCTCAGTTGCCATGCTCAGCTGGCGTTCTAGCACTCCTGGCCTTAGCGGCCTTGTTATAGTTCTCTACCTTCATGGCCTTCACAGTGTCCTCCGTCCTCTCCTACTTACCCAATCATTGGAGAAGCCCTCATTACTCCTTACATGGAAAACCACAATGGATCTCTACCCATCTCTCCACTCACACTTTCCAAATTCTAACACATTCTACTCACAACCAACACATTCATCTTTCTAAAGCTTTTCTTTAATCATGTCCCTGCTTCTTCAAAAGCCCAGTGCCTTCCCAGCAACTACTAAATTAAATACTGATTAATCATCCTAGCATTCAAGGCTCCCCAGCGCAAGCTATAGCCAATTGCTTGTGCTGCATTTACTTCCACACCCTGTATGCCCTGGTCAATCCACACTGCGAACCAGTCCTCAGCCGTGTCTCCAGAGCAGTTCACTGGGGTTTCTGCCCATTCTTTTCCTACTTTCTGAAAGGTTCCTTTCCCTCACTTAAATTTAGATTTTAAGTCATCCTCCAAGGTTTTCCTTCAAGGAACATTTGTACTTCCTCCCATTTAACATAATGTCTGTTTGGTGTTTGTACCTTTCTTGAGGGACTAATCATAACACTATAGAATAGTTGAATTATTTCAGGGACATGAAATAAGATTTGCTCACTTCTGTCTCTTGTGAATTTTATCTTTCAGAAATCTCAGTTACATAACTAAATTCAACAAATATTTATAAAGAGTGGAGTCTATACTTAGAATATATCAATAATAAAGCAAACAACAAACCTTCTAAAGGAAGGGAATAGGCACATAGACATTTAAAAATGCACTAAGTAAATTACACAGCATAAGTTGGTTAGTGTGAGTCTTAAAAGATGAAGAAAGGTAAGGGAATGGGAGAATCAGAGCAAGACATAATTTTAACATGGGCTATTAGAGCAGGCCTCTTACAGAATAATGCTTGAGCAACATCTTGAAAGATAATAAAAGAATTTGCCATATGTCCAACTGAAGAAAATGCAACCCTACCAAAGAAAATATTCGTGCAAGGGCCCTGAGGTCTCTGGTGTTCAATGAAGAACAAAGAGTCAGGTGTGTCTAGAAAAGAATGAATAAGAAAAGAGGAACAAGTAAGGTCAGATAAATAATGAGAGCAAAGGAAGAACTTAGAAGACCTTATAGTTCATTATAGAACTGTTCTTTACTCTGAGTAAAATAGAAGAAACTATAGATTTTTTTTGATACATCCTGAAGAGAAGATTGAGATGATTTGACTCTCAATTTAAAAGAACCACGCTGACTGCTTTGTGAGAGGGCACTATGAGCAGGCAAGATGAAAGCAAGGACACCTGTTAGGAATATACTCTGGGACCCTAGCAGGAGACAATGATGGCTTAGGTTAAAGTGATAATGGTGGAAGTAGTGGGAAACTGTAGAAATTTGGTCATATTTTCAAGGCAGAACCAATGTTTTCTTGTCAATTGAATGTGGAATGAAAATGAAAAGAGTGAATGTGGACTAAGATTTGCAGCCAAATGACACAGTGGAGTTACATCAACTGATATGGGGACTGGGTAAAAATGATTTAGGTAGAAAGGCAAATTTCAAGAGCCCAGTTTTGAACATATTTTGAGTTTAATATTTCCATGAGGTATCAAAGTGGAGAAGCTGAGTAGGCAGTTGAATGTGTTCAACTATGAAATTAGAGCAAGACTTACAATACCCAGCAAACAGATTTGACTTGAAGCTAAAGTATCATGGGATCATTCTGTAAGTTTTGTAGTATTTGTATATACTATTCTGCATTCCCCCTACATTATGATTTTGCACTTCTGTATGGTGTGTATGTGTTTGTGCCTACTATGTATTCTGTATCTTCTTGAACTGAAAGCTATGAACATTTTACTTTTAATTCATTTTGTAAACCATTTATATTCATTTTTGGTGTAAATGAATGTAGCCTCATTGTAAAAAGACAGAAAATAATAGTAGTCACAGAAAATAAAGTGTAAAATATGTACCTATTATCTTGTGACACAAATATTAACCACTATTAACATTTTGAGTCTATGTTTTAACTTTTCCTTACTTGTTCATTGAGGAATTGTTACTTTTTATACCCCAACCCAGTAATTTTGTTATAATCCTTTGCATAGATATGTTTAAAAATATTTTTTCATTTAAATAGGCATCTTGGGGACGGTGTGGTAGCTCAAGAGTTACAGGGCTTGCCTGGCATGCATAAGGACAACACAGCACCACATACACAATGAAGGGTCGGAGCAATGAAAGCCACATGAAAAACTAAATAAAATTGATTTTTTTCTTTCTCTTTCTCTCTCATTGTCCCTCTCTCTTTTTTAAAAAATATGCATCTCCAGTTTTCAAAGAAGAGCTTATTGAAAACAGACTAAGACATTTCATTTTAGTTTCCTAATCACTTCATTTCCTCCATTCCTTGGGTGGAAACAGGAATCTGTGACTTTCAAGTCATAGAAAAAAGTGTTCTTGCTTGACAATAGAACTTAAATATCAAAATATAATAGATCCTTTTTTCCAGAATTCCCAGTTGAGGAACCTTAGTAATGGCTACATATAGACCCCACTGATATTAACTGTGTGGATGATTTTGCCATTAAGTTTTAGCTTATTTTCCTTACATTTTATTTCTTATTTTTCTTTGTTCTTCTATTCCTCATTTATGTTGCTTAATTGTACCTTGTGTGTCTTTTAAATTTTTTTCTGGACCGAGGCACTAATCAAATAACTCAGAAATAAACAGACTTGCTTGTGCCATGCACACAAATCCTAAATAGGAATTATCTCCAATGATCCCTGGTTCAAGGATGAGAAGGTGAAAAGGATGCATAAACACAGTTAAGACAACACTGAACACACTCCCATTCCAGGTCTCACACTCTGGAAAAGTTGGAGCTTTTGTTTCTTAGATTAAATCATTATGGAAAAGCAAAGTTTTCCAGGCTTCTATTCCTTTTTTTCCAGTAAGAAGGAAAAAATTTAATGATTAATCAGATGTTACAATAAAAGCTACCACTTATGTTGCTTAAGCCATGATATATAGCTTTACTGCTGTTACTAACATTATTCTTACATTTGTGTTCTCTGTAGTCATTTTGCTCAGTATTTTTTTAAGACAAAAATGTTTCCAAAAGGATTCTAGCAGATATTCTATTTATAGTACCAAAATTAAGGGAAAAAGCAATTTTAGTTCTAATAGTTTGGGTATCCAAATATTTTATACCAATAAATTCAGGAGACCCATTAGTGAAAAAAACCTCCAATCCCTAAGAGTTGTTCTTGTACAGATATAAATAACTAATAAGTGGGGAAACAAGGAATAGGTGTGAACATCTGCACAAAATATCATACAGGTTTAGATAAAATATAATGCAATTCTAAGCTGAGGGTTGCAATAGATAATAGGCAAAAGAATTATACATACATAAGCTAAACACCACTGTAGAGGATTAAGAAGCTCCAATCTAAATGTGGATTCATCCTAGGGAATTTAATTCTGTGGGTTCTTACGATACCAATATTTTTGCTGGAGAGAAAATGCCTCATCCTCAATCTGAAAAGGGGAACTGAAGAAATGGCCTTGACAAGACAGCAAAACATAACTCTAGAAAATCCTGTGATGAAGATTGCCATATTGAGCATCGTATTATTTTAACATAAGGAATGAAAAAAAGATTAAAGAGTGACATTTGGGGAAATGAAGCCATAAGAAATTCATATTTTAAAGAGCAATGCAAACAAACGAAGTGTAAAGTGACAGCGTTATTATTTTTTGTTATTAAGATTATTGCAGCAGTAGCTTTATATTTTGACTCACTGTTTTTATACATACTGAAAACTTACTGTTCGAGTGCTAAGAATGGAAAGTTCAGGGGACAGAAGAAACAACTGTGCCTGAACCTAAATGTCAATGGCTCTGGAAACCACTAATAGGGCAGACAATTTATTCTCATTTCTAGTTGGCTAAATTACCTGTTGTCCACACAAGGAAAAAATAAATAAAACAATATAACAAATGACATCCCTTACAAATTGGATCTGGTGAACAAAGAGTTCTGTGTCAGATTCTCTGCATTTTGGCAACAGACAACGACAGCAATGTGCTCCTGGTCTAACAATGTGCTGGCCCTTCCCTCAGATGATGGCTCCCTCTGGCCAAAATGCTCAGTCAACAGTGCCCAACTTCCTCTCCTCAGCATCCTTGAGGCAGCTAGAAAGAATGATCTACCTACAAACTCCCACTGCCTACCATTCAAGATCTTTTTCCATCAAGTTTGATTATGATCCTCAACCCAACCTCTAGGACCATTTCACATGAAGTGGTCTAAATATGCTTAATGATACCTTCAATTTGGATTCAAAGGTTTTTTTTAAAACATCAGACTTATGAGTTCAGGAGCATACAGAGAAATTGAAATGAGTGGCTTTTCCAGTAGATTATATGCCAATACTAAATTGAAGTACCTGACATGCTAGGGGGAAATGTAATTTATGCCACAGATTGTGGTAAAATTTCCAGTAATAATATGTCAAGGTTGATGTAGGTTTAATGACACATACTGTTTCCTTTATTGTTGATGGTTTAGATTTTTCATTTACTGAATTAGATCTCTTTTTTCTTACATAAGAAACAGATGAATCATACTTCTCCAATTGCTGTCTGAACTAATAAAGACTAATAATGTCATTTGTAAAATGGGAAAATTTTAAAAATGACATTCAACTACATGTCTGCTGCCAAATACAATTGTGTCTTAAACCAAGAATTTAGGCATCCCTTCCCCCAACTCAGATGTGGAATGATAAAATTTCTCTAATTCAAAGTATGCTGTACAAATTGGGTAGTATATCAAGTGGAAGCAGATATCCTCCAGTGGACTTTGCATTCTAATAGCACCTGCAAGTTTTGTGCATAGCTTATAAATTTGCCTACTTCTTTCACATGGATAATGTCACAAGTGGGCTTCCTGGAAAGATTTTCCTTATTCTGTACTCTACGCCCCAAAAAAGTCTTTTGGTGAAAATGAATGAGTATTTTCAGAAATGTAGAAATCCAGACTATCATTCATTGACTGAAATTGGGTTACTGAGCACCTCTTCTCTCCATTCTTTTTCTCATCCTCTGACAGTGAGAAAAACTATCAGAAATGTTTAGGATACTCTGGGAAATGTCTGGAAACTTTCAGAAAGTAGTTGGGCTGTTATGGGCTGCAACCTAAAACACATATAGGGAAAAGTTATCACAGTGAGTATGGTTGTTTGCTAGAAAATCTTTGTTGGAATTTTAAAAAGAAAGAAATGAGCTAGAGTAAACAGTGACAAGCAAAGACCTGGTCTCTTTTAACCTGAGGCAAGAGTAAGAAAATTATTATTTTTTTATGACAGAGGGACAATGAGAGAGACAGAGAAAGAGAGAATCAATTTTTATTCAGTTTATCATGTGGCCATCGTTACTCTAACACTTTGCTGTGTACGTGGTGCTGGGATTTGAATCCCTGGACTCCTGCATGCAAGGCAGTCCCCACAACTGCTGAGCCACGGCTCCATCCCCAAGAAAATGAATTTGAATGGATGCAAAAGTGATACAATTGCAAATTTCTAAGATGTTACCAGGGAAAGTTCTGAGTACTGTGACCTGGTTACTTCCTCAGCTGAGGAGTATAAGAGCAGAGAGTACAACTCACACTCATCCGATCTGGCTGACTTTCTGTGTGACCACTGACTTTAGCATGCCTCTCTGAAGAAGCTGTAAGACAACCGTCTGTGTCCATCCACTTGCATTTTCAATTTCTTGAACAGTGATCTCTACATCTTGTGCAAGCCCTCTTTGTTAGCAAATATTGAACCAGGATGAAACAATGATTAAATTAAGAGGCTATGGTGTCAAAATTTCCAGTCTGGATCCAGAATGTGCCATTCAGTAGCTATGCCACTTTGGATAGTCACACTTTCTTAACTTTCCTTATCTGTAAAATGGGGTTAAATTCATCTCAGTCACTTTGGGTTATTGTGAGTATTCTGTAAGCTAATAAATGGATGCTGCACATAGGTAAGCACTATGAAAGTTTATTACTATTGTAAAAGTATTATTGAATTGAAAGATGAAGTTCAGGAACTTAGTGCAAGAAAATATGGACATAAAAGTGAAAGAATGAATAAAGTAGATATAAAAGAAAAAAAGAGAAGAAAATATTAAGAGGTAGAGAAGATAGGTTCATCTATTTAATCAGACTTCCAATAGCAAATTAAAGTGAGAATACAATCAAAGGAATAGTAGAAAATTTCTCTAAGCTGAATATCTATGTTCCAAGATTAAAAGAGATTCAAGGGTACAAAGGAATAAAATGAAAGAGAATACATGAAGTATCTTGTGAAATTTTAAAACTAGGAGGACATAGAGAAAAATACCGTAGGATTGTAGGAAAAAAACACAGCTTACCTACTCAGGAAAGAGAATCAAAGTTGAAAAAGGAATCTTATTAACAGCATGTAAACTAGTGGTCAGTGGTGCTTTGCCCTCAAAATTTTGCAGAAAAATGACTTTGAAACAAACTCTTATATCCATCAAAAATTATTAATCAAGCATGGAGGTGATTATGTTTCATTTCATTGTATTCTGAAAATAAAAACTGAAATACAATGACTTAGGAGGTCTAGGTTACATATACCTTTCAGAGAAAATACCTATTTGAAAAAAATATTTAAAGCTAAAAAGGAAGTAAAGTAAAAGAAAGACAAAGAGTCAAAGAGTTGGAGAACAAACCTAGGATTTTGATGGTAAGAAACTCCAAACTGTCAGATAATTAGTCAGGATGCCCTCAGCTATCGGTAGCAGAAAACCCTAACTCAACAGGTTCCAACAATAAAGAATTTATTATCTTGATAATCAGAACATCCACAGTTAGGGAGCCTCCAGTGATGATTAATTAATTGGTTTAATGTTACCAAGAATCCAAATTCTTTTCAACTTTGTATTCTTCCACTTTTTGAAAATCTACCCCTAGAATCCCGGGGTGGCCAATGTATTTTAGCCATCACATTTAGACAGGAGCAGTTTTAGCAGAGTAAAAGAGAATCTCTCCCTCCCAACATATACCTTCTCCCTCTATTTATTCAGTGGATAGAACCATTCCAGAAGTCTTTTGCAGACTTAGGTTGATTGTTCCTTCATCAGAATTATCTCCTATACACACCCCTACAACAACCATGGGTGAGGGAAATGAGGCTATTTTGATTGTTTAAATAATGATTAAACAGAACATGACCCTCTTCTTTAACATGACAAAAGGATAGATATCAGACTAAGATTCATAATTTACAAATATAACTGATATAGATATACATCTACAAACCATGTTGGCAAAAGACAATAAACTCTATGAAGAATATTCTCAACAATACAGTTGATACCATCACCCAGATTTTACCAGTAAAATAATGATGATTAATGATAAACAGATAAAGAAATATGGCTTTGCCATCAATAAGAAGAGAGATGATAACTAAAAATTTTAAGAAAAAAATATTTTCTGTATGAGCAAATCCTGGTCTAAATGTGAAACAAGGTAAAATAGCCTGGACCTCATCACTTGAAGGAAATGTGTGAAATCCTGAAATCCAAACTCCTCTGGTTAGGAAATTTAGCAAGACAGATATTTGAATCATGAGTAGTCATTCTGAATTTATAATGGGTACAATTTTAATCAATTTTCAATCATGTATTTGTTGCTATGATATTTTGGGATATTTTGTTTTCAAGTCAAAATTCCTCAATTAACTTCGTTTGGAAAATTATTATAAATGTGTGTAAGTTTTCAAAAATTGATTTTTACTAATTAAAATGTTTCAATAAAATTATTTTATCCTATGTAGACATAAAAGCTCTCTTCTGATTCCTATGGGATACTTAATTCAGTTTTGCTCTGACTCTTTGTTGTGTACATGGGGTTCAAACCCACATCCCTGCACATGCCAGGCAAGTGCCATATCTGCTGAGCCACCACTTCATCCCAACAACAACAAAGCTTTGAAGGACAAGTCAGAAATCCTCCAGATGGATAGGTTAGCAAAGGAAGTCTGGAGCAGCATGTTGTACCCAGAGAAACAGATGTTCAGTTTATGCTACTCACACACAAAAAAACATTTTTAATTCCTATTGTATGCAATACTTATGAAATAATCTATGTAGAAGGGCTTTAGAAATTATAAAAGAATACTATTAATGCCAATTATCATACTTCAAATATAGCTGAAGTGTCAGAACAACTAATGTGTGAGAAAGTGAATATATTTCTTAATTTATCCTAAAACCACATATGTATAACTAGGCGCCAGTCTAATTAATGCCATTTTAAAAAATTTTTTTTGATAACTGAATTGTAATCAATTTTTGTACCTATTAAACATAGTAACAATTAAAATTCCTTGCTGCAAGTTTGGAGGCTTGAAGGTTTCTGCTCTTTTCCTCTCTAAATTATTTGTAGAGAATACCTAAATATTTCTCACTCATGTCCCTTTCTACACATATCCTTAATCTTCTTCCTCCCAGAGTTCATGTACACATCATACCCAAACTCATGACATCTCACTATTCCCTTGGTCTCTTATCTGTCAGTTCTTTGAATCATCTTTGTCATGGCTAATCAAAAAACAATGCTATTTTTATCACTGCAACTATCTTATGAGTACTTATAAAAAGGCCAATGCGGAATGTGGTAAAAAGGAAACTGTGAAAGGAATACAAGAATTTAAAATCAGGCAAAAATTATTATAGTTTAAAATTGTAACAGCAATAGCAAAAATAATAATGAGTAGCTTATGTTTGTTAAATGCTTAGAGTAAGCCAGGCAGGAAGTGTCTTATGTGTGGAAATCATTAAATCGATGTGATAGACTCATAAGGTAGGTGCAGTTATTATTTCCATATATGACAAGAGGGTACTGAGGCATGGAGGATTTGACCAAAAGCACACTGCCAATGAGCAGTAGAACCCAGACCTCGTGGGCACCGTGGCCCCAGGTCAGTGCTCTTAACCACTGAGCTGCTAAAGGCAAAGAGAGAGGACAGAAAGCAGACAAAACCCAATAATCTTATATTTAGAATTGTAATGAATTAGAAATCATTGAGTCGGGGGACCCTGAGACCTTCTCTATAATTATCAATCCTTGATGAATTGGGAAATGTACTTTCCCAGTCTAGAATCTTGCTCTGGAACTGAGCTCACAAGGTAGCTTTCCCAGTGTCACAAAATCCCTCAGAAGGGCTGTTCTGCCATCTGCCACTTGTTCCTTTAACATTAGAATTTACCCCCTGTGTGATCCAGACCATTCTTATCCTGTGATTTCCTTCCCTTAGCTATAACAAATCCTTTCCAAAACCCATACATCCTATAATCAATTCTTCCTCTACCTAAATGTCAAGATTCCTAACTCTAACCCTCAAATCAGTTTTTTTAAAGTATGAGGGAGAGGGAGAGGGAGAGGGAGAGAGAGAGAGAGAGAGAGAGAGAATTGATTTTTTTATTTAATTTTTCATGTGGCTTTCAGTTCTCCAACACTTAGTTGTATATGTGTGGTGCTGGGGTTTGAACTCGTGTACTTGCACATGCCGGGCAAGTGCCGTAACTGCCGAGTCCAGCCCCTGCCCAAATCAGTTTTAATCATTAGTTCCAAACCTATGTATGATTATATAAATGACAAGTCCATTGTAGTCATTACTTTTCTTAAAGAAAAAAAAGTGAAGAGTTTATCTTTGTACAGAAAATAAAAATCCCAATACTTGTGAGAGAACAACTAAATCTCTTTCCTTGCCTTGCACCCTATGTTTTTAATTGCCATGCATAAAATATCTAAGAATTTTAACTTAAGCCTAAAGGATGGAATCCCCTCATAATCTGAGTAGAACTTGTCTTTGTTTACACATAAATAAGGAAGGTTTAATTGTAGTTAATCAAAAGCACCTTGGTTCCTCCTTTTTTTTTCCCCACATTTATTAGAAGTATATTGCGATACAGGATACAGATGAGGGGGAAACATTGTCAAAACTGTAGCAATCAATGTGTATAAACTTTGATAACCAGGGGTAATGCTAACACATAGATAAGCTACTATGGGTTTCATCTATTGCAGTTTCCCCCAGAAGAACTCATGTGTTAATTGGGTATCTACCTCCTTCTATATCTAGAAAAAATGAATATTTTGGTAGAATCCGAATATGTAATCCATTTTCCAGAGGGAAGGGGGGATGGCACAGCAATTCCATGGCATCTTAATGTAGTGTACAGAGAAGAGGTTCTGCCTACCAAATGACTCATATGTGAAAGAATTCCCCAAATACAGGAAGGAGAATCCATGCAAATAGAACTTTATGTTCACAAATAGTCCATTATTTTGTATAATCAAATATATTCTTTTTAATTCACAAATTTTAACAAAAAATTCCTTCTAACTAATGTAATGCATTTTTTTCCTTGAAATCCAAAAATACATTCTGTCTTTTCTAACTGGATGATGGCCCACATTTTCTTCAATTGATTCATTCAGCACCAAGGCCAGCACTCTGGGCAATCATTTATCCACTATGTTTTGAATAAACCTTTCTCAATAATGTATAATCTATGGACTAAGTTGTAATGTTATCCATCATGAACATACCACATATAAAATATTTAGATGTAAGGAAAAGAACAAGAAAAGCACAAAAACTGGAATTCGGGCTCATTTATCTAAAATTGATGACAAGGATTACAATCCAGTAGAGACATTATTGTGTGCCCTAGTGAAAGCATTTCTTCCTTAGCATTTTCATTTCCAAGTCATTAAAATTCAAAATTCAAAGTCATGGTCCTGGGAGCACTATTATTTTTTAAAGAGAATCAGTGGTTATCAAGTGAATCAGTGACAGTAATTATATCAACTGCTTTTTATGTGCCCTTCAAATCCTCATAGGCCCATCTCTTTCTCAAACTACTCCAGTGGTGACCAATTCCTCATAGACTTCAAAAAGCATTGTGCAGGAGCAACCTGGAACAGTTCACCTTGGTTCTATGTACTTTCTCTCTCTCTCTCTCTCTCTCTCTCTCTCTCTCCTCTCTTCTCTCTTTTGCATCAGGGATTGAACCCAGGGTCAGTTAATCACTGAGCCACTTCCCCAGTCCTGTTCATTTTTTTTGTTTTGTTTTGAGATGCAGAGGCTGGCTTTGAACTTGCTTTCTTCCTGCCTCAGCTTCTGAGCTGCTGGGATTACAGACATGCACCACCACACCCAGCTCCCTCTTGCTTTTTGTTCCAGAGCTTCTGTGATACTGTGTCGCAGATATTGCAGGGACCTAGTCAACATTCATTCATGCATGCACAGTCCAGAAATGTGGGGGAAAAAGCTCAGGGGCCTCCTTTGTCCAACAGGAGTAGAAGCCTATGAATAAAACTGTCCACAACTTTTCCCCAAAAGGAAAATTCTGAGATGCATTTCATAATCTTTCTTAGATGATATTGCAGTTTCAAGGACTATTTTCCCATATTGGTGGCTTTCTTGAAAACACATATTTGCTTTTGTTTCATTCATTCTTTATTTTTCACTCCAATGTTCACTTACCAAATAAATAACACATAATTGTTTTATGGATTTTTCTTCCAAAGATACTCAGATTAAGAAGGAATCAGTAATGTTCCCTTTCACTGGTTTTTGGATCACTGCATTTAGGGGAGTGAGTATATAGTTAGTTTTATGGGTCAGAGTATATATCAATTTTCAGGATAATTTATCTAAGCTGATATTATAAAATATGCTTTAATAGAACATTCTAATGTTTATTGCAATCAATTGTTTCTAGATGAAGCAGTACCTGGTAAGACTAGAGAATGATAATCATGTCATTTCTTTGAAAAGATTTAGGAATAATTCTAAGTTAAGGGAAAAAATATGATGTGGGATACAATTGTGTCCTACAGAACATTGTGTGATTATATGGATGGTTGTTGTAAGAAGCAGGGTAGGCAGGAAAGTCCAAACCAATAATAATTTTGGGGTATAATGTAGATAAACATAATTTCCTTTCATGGCTAAGGGTGTTATATGAAATCAAGCCGGCACTGAGCTTATGGTTGACACTCCAAGAGTTAGAATTGATTATTTAATATTATTGACAAATTGATACTCATCAATTGCAGTAGACTGTTGAGCCTTAATGAAAGGAAAGTTGTGCTACTGAGCCATGCCTCATCTTAATTCTTTCAACAACCATCACTTTGAAACCTCTATTTTTATTCCATTATGAAATATCTCACTTTTACTGTCAAGTTTTATATTAGTTGGTATTCTTAACATAAGCCATGAAAGCTGCCTTCAGTTTCTGATTCAAAGTCAGAAGTCTGTAAATCGAATCACTAGAGTCTATGTCAATTATCCACTCCCAGACTTTATGGGAGACTGGGAAAGCATCTTGTATGTTATCAGCTTTGATAACTGGAAGAGACTCATTAGTTGGGGAATTCCCTACATGAAGGAAAGAATACTCAAGTGTTTACAGGCCAAAAAATGTGACAAATTCCCACAACTAGGATATCTAATTTGTTGTTATTGAAGTGGTTCTTCTGTTAGTGAAGATGTATAATCTTCCTTCCAAAAAGGCTAATTATATTCCAGGTTACTTAACATTAAGAAACCTGAACCTGTGGCCCAATGTGGATATACTGTATTATAAAGAATAGTACTGTGTTTCCTAATGTCCCCATCATCATATACGAAGGATAAATATATGACACAATGAGAGCAAATAACGGCAAAAGTAGACTGTCATGGCAAAGTCAGTGGGAAATTACATTTACAATAAATATTGCAAAAAGTAAAAATGAAGAGGAATCAATAAAGAGAAAATATGTTTGCACTAGAGTTACATCATCCCTGTTACATTTGCTAGTTAAAGATTCACCTAATGCTTCATGTTAACTTCATAGAAGATATGTAAAGCCATGCATTAATTACTTGTGTTCATACTGGGCTTGATAACTACAGTTCCACAAATAAATTAAAATAAAACAAGACATATTTTTATGCAGAAAGGGATCACCCATACAGGACAGCAATATTGTCCCCTTGTTTGAGCACATCTATGAAAATGGATAGCTTTGACTTACTGCACATGAGGTTCTGTCATCTGATGTAGTGTCAGTGCTTTCCTCAATAAGAGCCTAATGTACCATCCAAATCATTGCTTTGCTGCAAATAGAAACTTGAAATTGTGCTGATATTTTACTCCCTCTGCACTTTCCCTTTTGGCAGCTTGGCTTTTCTGGCTGGTTACTTTTAATCACTTTAAGTGCTTGAACTAAGAACTCATTTAACACTTTCCATTAATAAAGAAAAATGTGGTCCAGGAATACTCAACTTAGAATCTTGGAGGTCATATAGTTTAACCTCTATCCAATTCAGGGAAGTCCGCATCACTTGTCTGACAGGTGGTTTTTCAGGATCTGCTTAAAACCTTCCGGCAATGCAGAGTTCTCTAACTTCAGAAGGAAAAAAAAATCCATGTGTGTTTGAAGCAGCCATTCTAATATTTGGACATAGTACAAATATATCATTTAGCATCAATGTAGTTATGTGTGACAGAACAACAGAATAAACAAAAGCTTAAATATTCGATTTTCTTTTCTTTATGTTATAAACCTGAAAATTGGCAGCAAAGGACTGATGTGCAGTTTCCACAAAGCCATCAAGGACTTAAGGACATAGGCCTCTTCTAGCTCTAAACTCCCAAGCCTACACTTTCATCTTCATGACCCAGATGGTTGCTCCAGCTCCAGCCACTGGGTCTAATTTACAACCACTTGAAGGGCAAAGAAATTGTCTTTTAAAGACGTTTCAAACAGCTGAGATTCAACAGCCACACCTATCTCATTGGCCAGAATGTAAGCACATGAAATGCCTGATGGGAAGAATGCCAAGAAATGCACCATATTTTAGATATTACTTTTTAAAATTGACAGATCTAATTCTATATATTTATCAAGTAAAACATGTTTTGAAATATTTATGTATATGTATGTACACACCCATTTGTAATATATATATAGTGGAATGGTTAAATATAGCAAGTGTGTTACCTCTCCTGGAAAAATTTTTGTGGTAAGAACACTTAACATCTGTGCCCTTCATTTTTCAAGAATATAATATATTGTTATTAACTGTGAGCATCATGCTGTACCATAGATCCATCCCTTGAACTTATTATTCCTTTCTCATCATAGTTATATATACCAGCGTTGGTCTGCCTCCCCACTTCAGCCACCCCCAGCCTATGGTAGCTCCTACGAAGTTGTCCTTTTTAGATTTCACATACAAATTAAATCAGGTAACATCTGTCTTTCTGTGCCAGGCTTATTTCATTTACCATGTCATCTGTGTTAATCAAAGTTGTAATAAATACTAGGATTTCATTTTTTAGGCTAAATAGTATTCTACTGTACATATTTACCACATTCTTTTTATTTATCTGCTGATGGATATTTAGGGTGACTCCCTGTCTTGGCTAAATTAAGTAGGCTACAGTGAACATGGGGGTGTAGGTATTTCTTTTTTTTTTTTTTTTTGAGCAACCTTGCAAGATTTTAACAAAACAATATAAAATGTGTATAAGATGTGTATATATATTTCTTTGACAAACCTTTCCTTTTTTCTGAAATATATACACATAAGACTGCTGACTCCTATGTTCTGTTTTTAATTTTTTGAGGAACCACCATGTTTTTCATAATAGCTGTGCTAATACACATTTCTACCAATTCTGGGTAAGAATTCCTTGACAATGCCTATCTTTTGTCTTTTTTTATAATAATTAATTTTTTTTCCTTTTCCCTCCCACCCTCCTTCTTTCATTCCCTTTCCTTACTCTAGTGATCTTTCTTCTATTTATTTATAGCTTTTAAAATCAGTACATTATGATATAGATATATATTTATACATATATAAAGATGAAACATACAACATACTGTTGTATGTTCATATACATATATAGGAAAGATTGCTCAGATTCATTCCACTGTTCTTCCCTTTTCCTGCCCCTTCTCTCTCCCTTTTGATCCCCTTTCTCTACATCACTGATCTCTCTTCTATTTTTATGGAATTTTCCCCCACAATTTTTCTCCCTACCGCCCATTTTGGTTTAGCTTCCACATCTCATAGGGAACATCCAAACCTTGACTTTCTGGGTCTGGATAATCTCACTTAGCATGCTGTTTTCCAATCCATTCATTTATCAGAAAATACCAAAATCAATAGAAAACAGAAAATAATTAAAGTCAGAGCCAAAATTAATTAAATTAAGAATAAAAAAATCAGGGCCTAGAGCAGTGGCTCAGTGGTTACAGTGCTTGCTCAGCAAGCATGAGGACATGGATTTGAACGTCAGAACCACATACACAATGAAGTGTCGGAGCAACAAAAACCATATGAAAAACCAAATAGAATTGGTTCTCTCTTTCTCTCACTGTTCCTCTGTCTTTAAAAAAAATACAAAGTATCAATGAAAAAAAGTGATGGTTCTAAGAAAGGATAACCAAGATTGATAAACCCTTAGCCAAACTAACCAAAAGAAAGAAAAGACCTAAATTAACAAAATTGAAGATGAAGAGGGAGATATGCCCTCAGACACTACTAAAATTCAGAGGATCACCATAAATTATTTTGAAAATATATACTCATATCTCAAAGATACCGACAAATTCCTAGAGACATATAACCTACCCAAATTGTACCTTGACATAGAAAACTTAAAAAGACCAATATCAAGAAATGAAATTGAAGGAGCTATTAAAAGCTTTCCAACAAAGAAAAGCCTAGGAACATTTGTATACTCAGACAATTTCTACCATAACCTTAAAGAAAAACTAAAGCCAATTCTCCTCAAATTATTCTATGAAGCAAAAAGGAGGAAACACTGCCAACTTTATTCTATAAAGTCAATATTTCCCTGATTTCAAAACCAGACAAATACGTATGAAGGAAAAAAAATCAGACAAATATCCTTGATGAACAGAAATGCAAAAATTATTAATAAAATATTGGCAAAATATTATGGTTTAAATATTAGTTATAGCCCAAAAGGTCACGTGTGAGACAATGCAAGAAATTCTGGAGGTAAAATGATTGGGTTATGAGATGCTTAACCTAATCAGTATGTTGATCCACTGATGAAGATTAACTGGGTGGTAATGACCGTAGGCAGGTAGGGTATGACTTAAAGAGTTAAGTCATTGGGACTAAGTCTTTGGGGTACCTACTTTATCCCTGGTCAGAGCTCTCTCTGCTTCCTGATTGCCATATTCTGAGTGCTTTTCCCTACCATACCCTTTCCCTATGATGTTCTTGCTTATCTCTGACCCAGAGCAGTGGAATTGGCCATCTATAGACTGAGATCTCAGAAACCATGAGCCCCAACTAACATTTCCTTCTCTAAAATTGTTCTTTCCAATTATTTAGGTCACAGTGGTGAAAACATTAACTAAAATAAAAATCACATTCAAAAGCATGTCGAGAAGGTAGTCCACCATGATGGCAACCATTCCTTCTGTAGTGACGGAATACCTCACTGTGACTTTGATTTGCATTTCCCTGATGATAAGTGATGTTCACAATCTTTTCATGTACCAGTTAGCCATATATTTCAACTTCTGAAAAAATTCTATTCTGGACTTTTCCCCACTTTCTTTTTGAGATAAATGTTTACATACTATTGATTGCTTTAGTTTATTAAATACTTTTCAGATGTATAATTTGCAAATATTTTCTCCCATTCTGTAAGTTATTTCTTCATTCTATTGGTTGTTTCCTTTGCTGGACAGCTTTCAAATTTGATAAAATCCCATCCATCTATTTTTACTTTTGTTCCCCATCCTTTTGAGATTTTAGCCCCCCCCAAAAAAAAATTTTCACTCGGCAAACCAATGTTGTAGAGGAGTCCCTACATTTTCTTGCCTCAGGTACCAAAGTTTAGTTTTTAACCCATTTTGAGTTTTGTTTGTGTGTACTCTAAGAGATAAGGGTGTAATTTCATTTTTTTACATGTGGGTATCCAATTTACCCACCACCATCTACTGAGGAGAGTGTCCTTTTCCCCTGCTTGTGTTCCTGGCATCTCTGTCCAAATCATTTGATGAGAAATGTGTGAATTTGTTTTCGAGCTCTGTACTTTGGTTCTCTGGCCTATGTGTCTGTTTACATGCCAGGACCACATTGTTTCAGTTATTATCAATATATAGCATTTTTAAAAAATCAGGTAGTATAATGGCATCAACTTTGTTTTGTTGCTCAAATTTCTTTGGTTATTCAGTATTTTTGGTTCTATATGAAATTTTAAATTTTTTTCTGCTTCTATGAAGAATATAATTGATATTTGATAGGGATTACATAGAATCTGTAGATCATTTTGGGTATAAATTTTGATAAAATTTGTTCTTCCAATTTATTATTGGATATCTTTCAATTTATTTGTTTTGTCTTCAACTTTCTTCATTGATATTTTATCATTTGCAGTGTAGAGATCTTTCCTTGATTAATTTATTCTAAATTACTTTCGGTCACCATTTTAAATGTGATATTTTTCTTTTAGTTTTCTTTTAGTTTCTTTTCCATATAGTTCTCCAGTAGTGCATAACAATGACATTTATTTTTGTATGTTGATTTTACATCCTGTAATGTTATTGGATGCATGAACAGTCATAGTCCCAGCATATGGGAAGCAATCACTAATAGACTTGGCAGTTTTTGATTTTCTATGAGTTCTACAAACAGGGACAATTTAACTTCTTTCTTTCTAATTTGGATATTTTCATTTCTTCTCTAACCTAAATCTCTCTTAGGACCTCCAGCACTATGTGAATGAATGGTAAAAATGAATATTATTGTCTTCTTTCAGATCTTAGGGCCAAGGGTTCAAAATTTCTCTGTTTAGTCAGATATTGGCTGTGGATTTGTCATACATGGCCTTGTGTTCCAATAAAACTTTATTCATAAAAACAAGTTGTGGTTCAAATTTAATCCTTTTGCTCTTTGACCCCTAGAATTGCAAACTTTGTCACATTGATTAATACATCTGAAAGTGGCATTCATTTTTTTTATAATGTAGCAAACTAAACAGAAGTTACATTTTACATGTAATTCTCATTATTAAGTGGTTACGTTTTTTAAAAAAAACCTAATAGAATCCCCTTTCATTTGTCTTTGATACATTCCCTTTTCTGACACTGGTAAAATTATTACACCTTCCTTTCAGCATCTTTCAAATTGCTCATGAAAATGTTAATAGTGATGTGCATGTTCCAGAGCTCTCTTTCACAATTAAACAGGGAAATATTTGTTGAATGAGGGTTACAAACCAAGCATTGAATTTATGATTAAACCTGTAAAAACATCCAGGATGAAACACTTACCTTTTGTAACTCTGAAATGCAGTTCATGGTTAAAAATGGAAAGCAAATCAGCATTGTCCAAGCAACTTGTTCACAGAGTAGATTCCTGCAGAACATCTGGAGGTAATTCTAAGTGTTTTGTTTGTGGTAGAAGAAGAGTAATGACATCTTTATTTGTTATAGCAAAAACACTGTGAGACTCTAATATTGTCCATGATTTGAAAACTAATATATTGCTCATATGCTTTGAGAAAGGTTCTTGTTAATATCAATTTCCCTATCTTGCCTATGATACCATGGAAATTTTCAGCAAATATCTGACTGACATCAGCGTGTGTGCGCATACACACACACACATACACACATATACACGGAGTACTAGGGATCAAACTCAAGTCCTCACACATGCTAGGCAAGTACTCTACCACTGAACTAATCCATCCTCAGCCCATATTTATTTTAAGGTCAAGTTAATGGGTTTCATCTAACCTTTTTTAAGTAATCACAAATAATAAAGGTAAAAACTAATGCTTACTCTATACACTAGAATAATGCTTACTATTTCATACCTTTTGCCTTACATATATCCCATGGCAATCTTTTGAGGTATTACCATTATTAACCATATTTTGCATGTGAATAAACTGAAGTATAAAGACATAAGTAATTGCCCATGGTCGCAATTTTTACAAATAGAAGAGCAAGATTGTAAATTTAATATCATTCGATTTCAGAGTACCCATTTTCAGACATTCTTATCTATCATGTCTCAAAAATCAACTTTTCCTCATTTTTTCTGTTTCAGTGGACTTATATAAAATTAAGTGATATTATCTAGACCATAACTTCTCCTTAAAGAGACATTTAAGTAATGAACAAAAAATTATACTGTATGATTTCACATATACAAAGTAAAAATAACAACATCCACAGATGAAAGAGAGCATGCAGTATTTTTCTGCATCTGATGTATTTCACTTAACATATTAATCTTCAGTTCTATCCATTTTGCTACAAATAATAGTATTTCATTATTTTTAATAGCTGAATAATATTCTACTATGCATGAATACCAAGTTTTCTTTATTCCTTCATCCACTGATGGGCATCTAGGTTGATTACACATTTTATCTATTGTGAATTATGTAGCAATATACATGGGGAATTGAAGGTAATTAAAATTACAATTGATTAATAGAGCCTGGAAGCAGATAGAATGAAAGAATAGGGGTTGGATGGATAATGGGTTCATGAACACAATTAGAGAGAAATAAAACTTCTCATGTTCTACAGCACAGTGGAATGACTGTAATTCACAATAACCTAGTATATATCATACAACTAATTAGAGGAGTAGAACTCAAGCCTCCAAACACAAATTAATGATAAGGAAATGGAGATATTAACTACACTGAGTTGATCATTGTACACTTTACACATGCATTGAATTATGTCACTGTAACCATAACTTTGTATAATTCAAACAATAAAAAAGAAGGTTAAAAAACAAGCAAAATTAATCTGTGCTGATTATTGTCATGGTAGTGTTTGCTGTTGGAGGGTAGTAGTGCCTGGAAGGAGAATTTTAATTATGGGGCACAAGCAGGACTTATAATCCCATACTGCTATATTTATGATCTAGCTGCTGCTATGTGGGTGTGTTTAGTTTGAAAAATTAATGAGCTATAGATTTTCTTTCTGTTTATTTTACTTATATAAATAGAAAAATATGACTTGTGCAACTCTATTACTAAAGTATTGAGAGATATTATTCGGATATATTTAAAATCACACATGGAACACAATCTTTGGATAACACTATTCCTATGATCCTCAGTGTTAGATGCTCATGAAAATCACACTATAATATTATGAGAGTTTCTGGCATTAAATGGGATCCAGGCATTTTATTTTACAAGCTCGCCAGGTGATCCTCATGCCCAGCTATGACTGAGAGCCAAGTTCTACTCCATGACAATTCAAATTTCCTATCCTTGTGGGTAAATCAGAATACAGGGAACAGTGGAGCATCACAAGCTCTGCTTCTAAATGTTTTTGCAGAAGCACAGTAAAGGAGGAATGTGCATAGAAATGAGCATAAAAGAAGTGATATGAAGCCAGGCACAATGGTGCACACTTGTAATCCCAGCAACTTGGGAGGCTGAGGCAGAAGTATTGCAAATTCAAAGCCAGGCAACCACACTTAGTCCATGAGCAACTTAGTAAGACCCTGTATCAAAATTAAAAAAATAAATAGAACGAGGTGGGCACATGGCTCAGTGGTTAAGCAGCCCTGGGTTCAATCAAAAATACAAAAAATAAAAACACAGGATATTAGTTTAGTCATACTCCATGATAGTAAGAAATGCATCCTCATCTAGCTTACGTAAATGAATAAAACGCCCTTTCTAATTCATGGGAAGGTCTAAGGCATTGTCTATTTGCTCAAAGCTCACTTCAGTATGCCATTAAGTATTGTATGGAAAATCATTCCTGCAGCTCTTTCTTCATTTATTAATACAAATACTTTGCTGAGTGTTATCATGTGGCAGACTCAATTCTCTGCCTTCAGTTACTAGAATGAACCAAACATACAATTCCTTGTCATATAGAGTTTATGCTCCAATTAGGGAGAGAAAAATAAAGAAATAAGCAGGATAAATTTAAATTAATTCTGTCCCCAATGTGTAGGTTAAATGCACTTTACACGGAGTGTATTTAATTCTTAAAACTGTGAAAGAGAGAGATGATCATCTTTCGCCAGTGAGGAATCTGAGGCACAAACCCTAATCTGGATGAGTTCAGCTTCCCTTCCTGCCCAGCATATTTCACTGCTATCCAGAGTCCCATTTATGGCAACTTTGTGGACGGAAGAAGCAAATAGTTAACGAAGGACAACACAATGAGTCATTCCTAGGTGCCAGCTGCTCTGCTATGGATTGTTGTTGAGAGGCCTAAGACTGAATAAATAGCTATTCATTTCTGCCTTTTTAGAATATGTAATGTCATTTAGCAGATAAGATTCTGTGTCTCACACATGAAAACTGAGCTCTTATCAGAATGTGACTGCTAAGTGCAAAATAAGATCAGATAATAAAGAGCATAAAATATCAGGGGGCAGCAGTCTGTCCTTGGTGCACAATGCAATTTTGCTTCAAAGCAAACTTGTAATGTCCTTTAGGTATTTAAACCCCTTCAGCTATTTCCAATCTTTTCTAGGGTGGCGTGCAAACTCCTGGGTGTAGAATAGGAGACCCTTCCCAGTCCCCTCGCCTTCCCCTAACTCCATGTCTTGCCTTTTCCAGGCAGTCACTTCTGATGACAGAAACCCCCAATTTTCCTGGATTCACTGTATTCATAGAGTCTTTCATATATTTTTCTTATAATGCTCATCACACGAATTTTGTTTTTCTTATTACCTATGCAGTCCCCTTTCCTGGGCAGGTCTAAATTCACATTGTTCCATTTAGTAGATAAAATCCTTTTAGTAGAGACAGTAGACTGCCTACTCGATACCCATTAATCCAGTCTTCCTGTCAACACTAACTAGCTTTATCTAAGTATTCAGCTTTCAGAGAAAGTGATTCTATTCTCAAGAAGTTATGAGTCAATTCTAGATTGGTATATTGGTTTACCATGACGAATTCTTTTAGAGTTGGAAAAGTGGCACCACCCAGGCCAAGGAGGTATAAGAGGGCATTGACCCTTTGGAGAAAACTACTGAGAAAAAAATGCCTTCACTTTTAAAAGGTCACAGAGAGGAACAGACCTTTATCTCTGGACATCAAATTTGAAATGATGAAGGAAAATGTGTCAGCAGAAATATTTTAAAGTCAATTTTTAGGTTTTTATCAAGTAGAAGAAGTGACAAATTCTAAAGGCACCTTACTTTGTGGTATCTTGTCTTATCTTCAAGTGAAACTATCCAAAATGATACAAAATGAGCTTTATTTTCTGATTTGTGTTTTCTTCTGTATAAACGAGACAAGAATTCAGAAAGGTTTGTTGTCCACCTGTCACCAGGCCAGTGTTGCTTAAACACTGGCCTGTGAATATCCATGAATACCCAGAGATGTAACAATATTCAAGTAGAAGTTAAAGTTAGCAAAGTCATCTGTTACAGTTTATATGTACAGAAAACAATGGGAAAACATGTTTTCTATTTAAAATGGAATAAATGGAGAGCCTCTGACGTGAGAACTTAGATAGGAAAACTCAAATAAGATGAGGTTGCTGATGACTTCATTAGTCAATCTTTTCTTTCATTCAGCTTAATATTGTGCCATCATATTTTTAGTTACATATTGCTTTTATTCTTGATTACATATTATTTAATTTATACCCAAGTGAACAATAGGATAGGTAGAAAAGAAGTAAGAAATGCCAATGCTGAAGTCCACAGCAATGAGAAATCTAAAAAGAGTTTAAACTTGCTTCAATATGAGCTGCAAGAGATCCAGTTCCAGAAATTACATTAATTTCCTCAGCAGAGAAAGTTGCCTCCATTACTTTGAAAATTAAAGCTGAGCTGATAAAATCTGGTGATGATTATATCTAGTTTGATCTTTCATTAATGGAAAATAAAAACTCTCCACACCCACATCTGCTACTTAAGAGAAAATCTTCTAAATTTGCTGTTTAAAATACATTTTATCTCATCATTAGGAAAAAAGCAGAAATTATACAAACAAGCTCATTGGTTCTTTTAAGAGCAAAATTTACAATGCCAAACAGGGTCCTGAAATACAGGTTTTATTATGATATTATTTTAAATTATTATGATATTATTTTATACTTAACTGAAAATTTTCAAAAGAGTACAAAGAATATCTGGTGTGCCCCTCACCTATCTTACTTATGCTTATCTAACCAAAAACAAATATGATAACTAAGAAATTAACGTTGTCATGTGTTTAACTTAAACTACAGTAGAGACTTGATATTTTGCATGTGAGTTCTCCAAATTGTTCTTGTTTAAAAACTATTATTTGCTATTCCTGTTCCTTTACCTTCCCATATAAATTTTGAAAGCAATTTATCAATATATATCAGTTTTTTAAAGTCTGCTTTTATTTTGAATGAGATAATATTGCATCTATAGATCAAATGTGAAAAAAAAAGTCTGTACAATGTCGAGTCTTATAATCCACACACTTAACATATCTCCTCATTATTTGGCTCTTTAAAACCAATTCTGTCATTGGTGTATTTTACTTTTAATGATGCAAAACTTACACATATGTTGCTAGATTTATAAATAAGTAATTCATTTGGGAAATAATCATTTAAACCATTTTCAAAACTTTTGAAATTCGGTGGTTCATTGCTAGCATATAGCAATAAACTGATTTTTTGTATACTGAGCTTCTATTCAGCAATCTTGTAAACTTATTTACTAATTTGAAGATATTTGTAAATTCCTTGGAATTGTCAATAGAGTTAATCTTACTATCTATAGAGACAGTTTATTCCTTTCTTTCTCATCATCCTGGCTTTTAATTTTTCTCCTTTTTCTTTATTTCATTGGCAATGTTAAATGGGAGTGTTGAGTCGGTACAACCCTCTTAACCATGGCGTAAAGCATCCAGTCTTATCGTCAGTAGGAGGTTTCCCTGTAGAATTTTTATAATTTTCACTTATAGTGTTAAGAGAATATCCTTCCACGGCTATTTTGTTAAGAGTTTTTATCACACATTAATGTTGCACTTTATCAAATGCTCATTCTATTGAGATAATGACTTCTTTAGTAATTACCTTTTGCTCTCATTGAATTTCTTCTTTCTGCTTGCTTTGAGTTTAGAGCTTTTCTAGTTTTTAAAAAACTATTTTAAGCAGAAAGTTTTTAAAAATTACAAATTTTACTTTCTTCTTTTCTGAGTTGAATGCTATAAAGTTGCCTCTAACTGCTTCAGATGTATCCTTCAAATTTTGACAAGTGTATTTTTATTTTTCATTCACCTCATTATTTTTAAATTTCCAGTGAAACTTACTCAATAACCCATGGCAAATTTAGAAGTATATAAATTTGTCTTCCAAATAGTGGCTTTATATATACTCTTATTCATATTTCTAGTTTAATTCCATTACAGTTTAATAATTAATAAACTATAATTTAATAATTCCATTAATAAGAGTATATATACTCATTCATATTTCTAGTTTAATTCCATTATAGTCTAAATATATACTTTGCATAATTTTTACTATTTTAAACTTGTAGTCTGTTTTAATGTTACTGGAAATTGAACCCTGGGGTGCTCTACCACTAAACTATACCCCCAAAATGTTTTATTTTTTATTCTGAGAAAGGGTCTTACTAAGTTACTGAGGCTGACCTCAAACTTGCTATCCTCATGCCTCAACCTCCCAAGTCACTGGGACTATAGGCATGTCCCATTGTCCTTGCAGTTGGTTTTGTTGTTGTTTTGTTTTTGTTTTTACCTAGAATCTGGTCTGTCTTAGAGATTTTTCCATGTGTCCTTGAAAAAATTGCATTTTCATATTTTTGAATAATGTCCTACGAATGTGAATTGTCTAATTACTTGAAAGTACTCTTCAGATCTTCTGTATCTTTACTGATTTTGTGCCCACTTTTGTTTCATATTTTGTTGGTAGTTCAGACAGACATTTTACATTCTATACCCTGTGTAGGACATTGAAGAATTAGGAAATAAGTTTTGTCCCCTGAAAGAAATGCATCTTTTTGATAGGTCTTTAGTGTCTAGATTTAGGAGTTAGGCTATGTTTAAAGTTTGCTATTACTGTGGATATGTTCAGAGAACTACAAAGTCAGATTGCTGTAGTGATTGTGTCTAGGGATTGAGGACCTTATTTGATAGAATAATATCTATTCTACTCTTAGCTTTAGGTCTCATTCAAGTCTCTCAATGTTATTTGACTACTACCTGTTATTAGAAACTCACAGCTTTATCAGTGCAGAGGACCTCATGGCAAGAGAGGTGAGGAGAAGAAAGAATTCTCTGATTAAGGAACAAAGGAGTGTCCCTGCTCTCAGAAAGGTATCTGTCCTGGGCCTCAGGGACATGATCATTTCCGTTCTCCCCTATCCTGCCTGCCTCTTGGTACTGCAGATCAAGGGTTTCAATCAAAGGATGAGTAAAAGACTTCCCACAGAAAACTAGCTTGAACAAAATTTTGAGGGACTGGTTATACCTAAGATTGAGAGAGGAAATAAATATCCTTTAAAATACATAAATTACCCCTTTTACCAATGTACCATTTCTACTCTTCTTTTCAATATGCAGCAAATGATGTAGTTTACCCATACCCATGTCAGTATATTACAAGTAGCCAATGTCATTGTCATTTATCTTTTCTCTGCTTTCATTTTCAGATATTTTAACACAGCTTATGTGAATTCCTCAAAATTATAATTTCCTCTGTGTTTCTACCGGTGAAGTCAAACATCTCAGTTTTTATCCTGCATCAGTAGCTCACCATTTTGCATTGGTGTGTGCCTGAGAACTTCCATATCATGTTTACCTGGGATGATTCATTCTCTTGCATTCACGGCACTTGCTCTTGAATTTTGAGAGCATTATTTTCCCCATAATTTCTCACTTCACCTATGGCTTCCATGTTCTACCTTGGATCTCATGGACTCCTTAGTGAACTGCCTAAGGCAGATTATCTGAGGGATACACCACTTCTTAAACATTTCTTCTACCTTCTCTAATCAAGTGGCTTCAGTTATAGAACAAATCAGTAATAAACTCTTTCAGAACATGGTATGGTTTGGATCTGGAAAGTCTCTAAAAGTTCAGATTGAAAACATGGTCCCCAGTAAATCAAAGTTCAGAGATGGGGTTTTAAGGAAATAATTTGATTATGAGAGTTTTAGCCTCATCAGTGGATTGATCCATTTGATGGATGAATAATTTGAATGAACTACTGGATGGTAACTTTAGGCAGGTGGGTGTTGCAGGAAGAAGTCACTGGGGATATGTCTTTGTGGATTATATCTTGTCCCTGGATTCTCTTTCTGTCTGCTTCCCAGATGTCGGGAGGTGAGCAGCTTTCCTCTACCACAGTGATCTGCCTCATCTCAGGTCCAAAGCAACTGAGCTAGCTGGCCAACCATGAACTGAATCCTCTGGAACCATGATCCAAATTAAGTTTTTCCTCCTCTGAGTTGTTTTTGTCAAATATTCTGACTACAGCAACGAAAAGCTAACACAGCATATTATACCAAAGCAATAATATGCATTTATTAGTCATCTTTATTGAAGATACTTTACCAGTGAATTCATCTTATTACACTTGGTTTTCTTCATGCACCAGCAACCTTTCTTTTTTCTTTTATGTGTAGCAGTGTTTCAAGTTGAGAGAGTTAGACTGCATTTTCTTGGATTGAAACACGTGACAAGTAGAGTGTCTGGGATTTAAGGGCTAGGTTAACTAAGAGTCTGTTTGCACAATTATTGAGACTTTTGAAGGCAAAAACAAAACCCAAAAAACAAAAACAAAAACAAAACAAAACCAAGAGTAGAAAACACCCAGTCACATTGGGTTTTGCCAAGATCAAAGCTCTGGAGTCAAAAAGGGTGATCTAACCAAAACACTACATCTGTCACTCAGATTATCTTCTATCCTAGCCCCAGGAACTCAAGTCTAAATCCTAGAGGGAGAGATCTGCATTAAGAGAGACAGTAAATGCCCCAGTTCACAATGGGACTCTACTTGCAACATGGATCAGAGGATTTGGCAGCACATGAGTTTTGGAAAAGCTTCATAATCCATTTGGATGATGCCAATAAGGTTTCTGACCTCATTTTATGCATACAAGTGTAACCTCATTATGTCATTGGGGAGCATTTCATAAGGTTTATTTTTCCCCTTGAACTTTCAAAAATTATCTCTGATTTACATTTTTAAAAGCTTTAAAGATTCTCTAGCAAGATAAAAGGCAGAGTGCTCATGCTCGAATTTGTTGAAAATGTTTACAGAGACTTTAAATTTGATCTTGAGACTGATATTTTAAAAATTGAACTTGGAAGTTCATAGTAACAAGCAACAGTGATGCTTTGGCCACTATAATTTCTTTCCTTCTTTTGCTTAATTATAAAAATGTCGATGAATTGTTCACTTATTTCTCCTTTCTAATTTGTTTTGTCAAGTAAAATTTATACATACTGAAATGCATTGATCTTTTGAGTACAGTTATATGCATATATCATACATATACACAACACAAACCTTTGCAAATAAAATCTCAACTAAAACATATATTTCCATCATCTACTTAATCTACCTTCAGTCTTGCCTTCTGAAGTCAATTGTATTCTTTCTATTACCATAAATTGGTTTTATTTTTTTAAATGCCATAAAAATTAAATTATGCAATATTTACCCTTTTGTGTGTAGGCTTTGTTGCTCAGTATAATGTTTCAGGGATTTTTAAATTTATCTGTTAAAGCACTACCTGTCTGTTTTTAAGAAGTTTTCCATTATAATAATTTTCTACAATTTGCAATCCATTCTCATAATAATGAACATTAAAGTTATTTCTAGTTTCAGGCTATTATGAATAAAGATGTTTTAATAAAACTTGTGCAGTATATCATGAACACACACTTTGATTTCTTCTTGATAAATACCTATGGTAGACAGAATAATTGCCTTTCAAAGATGTTCATATTTAGTCCTCAGAATCTGTGCATACTTAGTTAAATCACAAAGAGGAATTCAGGTAGCAGGTAAAATTAATGTTACTTATCACCTGAACTTAAGATTGGTGTTAATCCTGATTATCTGGGAATGCCTGAAGTAATCAAAAACATCCTTAAATATGGTATAGGGAGGCAGAAGAGCCTGTCAGGGTGATGTGAAGTGAGGTGATATGAGGAACACTTGACTGGTCAACGCTGGCTTCGAAGATGGAAAGGTGCCACAAACCAACAAATACAGGCAGCCTCTAGAAGCTGGAAAAGGTGCAAAAATGGATTTCCTTCTAGAGCTTCTAGAGAGGCATGCAGCCCCGTTAATCCTGATTTTGGTCAAAGTATACCCATTTTGGATTTCTGAATTTCAGAAAAACAAAAAAATAACTTATTTTCATGAAATCAACTAAGTTTGTGATGGTTTGCTATAACAGGAGTAGGAAATCAAATACCAGTGAAAGAAAATGCTAAGTCAAATGGTAGGCAAAACATTAACTTTATAAGGAGCTGCCAAAATGTTATGAAACATACCAATTCACACCTAGTCCCATTATCAACACATAAAAATCAGCTGCTCTTATCAACCTTGTCAACACATAATATGGTCTGTTTTTATTTTGAATTATTTTGTTGGGAATGAAATACTACCACATTGTGGTTTTAATTTGATGACTACAGAAATGGAGCACATTTTTTACATACTTTTGTCAATTTTTATATTTAGTTTTTGGTCTGTTCAAGACCTTTGTCTATCTTTAATTGTGTTTTTGCTTTTTATTATTTATTTAAAAGAGTACTTAATATATTCTGGAATTAAAATTCTAAGTATTTAAAGTATTTCTTGTTTTTTATTTTCCAATTATTTGTTGACAATATATAAAAATCTATTGATTTCTGTATATTGATCTCTTATAATAGGATCTTTCTAAATTCATTTATTAATCATAGTATTCCTCTTGGATTTCCCTGGAATTTCTACATACACTGTCATGCAATGATGTTGAATATGAATAAAGGCACCCTCATTTCTACTATTCCAATCTTTACACTTTTACTTCTTTTATTTACCTTATTGCTGTTGTAGGTGTTTCAATACAGCATTTGACAGCAAAATCCTTGCCTTGATTTTAAGGAAAAAATTTTGTTGTATACATCAATTTTAATTTTAGCTGAGGGTTTCTTGGACTCATTTAGAAATTAATGACGTGTTTTGCTGTGCCCATTTTGGTGACAGTTTGTCATGAATGAGTGTTATATGTCATCAAATACTTTCGTTTTGCTTCACTTAAGATAATTATGTGACTGTTTAATTCTTTGCTCTGTTAGCAAGATTTATTTTTTTAAAATATCATCATAACCTTATCATCCTGGGACAAATTCCACTTGTTGGTTATGAACTCCTCTTTTTATATAATGCTGGATTCCATTTCCTAGTATTTGACAATTTTTAAGGTATCTTAAAATATATTGGTCTATAATTTTGCTTTCATGTCCTTATCTGTGCTAGTTTGGTGGTTAAGCTAGTCTTATAAAAAGAAATATAAAATGTTGCCACCTTTCATTTTTTCCAAAATAGCTTGTGTAAAATCAAAATAAATCATTATTAAATATCTGATAGAAATTATCAATTATCTGGACCTTGAGTTTTCTTTGTAGAAAAGTATTTAATTGTGGATTAGATCTCTTTAACAGACAGATACACTGGCTAGTTTAATCTTAGTTGTAAATTGTGCTCCTGTCAGTTCTCTAGGATAAATACCAAGGAGTGATATAGCTGGATCATATAGTGGTTTCATTCCTAGTCTTTTTAGGAATCTCTGCGATCATTTCTCTAGTGCTTGTAGAAATTTACAATGCTACCAACAATGTAAAATATTCTCCCCTCCCACATCCTCTCCAGAATTTATTATTATTTGCATTCTTGAGTATTAGCTTAGTAAAAGGCAAATCAAAACTACAGTGAGATTGTATTTCACTCCAGTCAGAATGGCAGCCATTTTTCCTTTTAAATCTTGAATGGGTTTATAATAGCTGTTTCAAAACACGTATCTGCTGTATATAATATCCACAATTTTGGCATCTGTTTCTTGTATCTTTTGGCATCTGTTTCTTGTATCTTTTTTTTCTTGATTATGGGTAACATTTCCCTTTTTTTTTTTTTTTTAGTGATTTTAGATTGTATGTTACTTTGCAGGAAATCTAATTTATATTGTCTTCATTTCTTTTTTTAAAGTATGATTTTTTTTTCTTTTCTTTTCTTTTTAAAGAGACAGGGACAGTGAGAAAGAGAGAATCAATTTTTATTTAGTTTTTCATGTTACTTTTGTTGCTCCAACACTTTGTTGTGTACGTGGTGCTGGGGTTCGAACTCATGTCCTCACTCACACCAGGCAAGCACTGTAACCAGTGAGCCATGGCTCCAGCTCCTACTGTCTTCATTTCAATCCTGTTAAATTTTGTTTTCTCAATTAATCAATTGGTAATGTCTCTTAATTATCTGTTGGGTTTGGTTGCATGCTTTGAAAAGTGGCTTGATTTCAGTTTTTTTTATATTAAAAACTAGGATATTTTCTTTTTTTCCCCTTTTTAAAAATTTGTTTCACAATGTCTTACATATTGGAGGGAATCGTTGTTACATATTCATGCATACATGGATATTGACAAAGTACGTTAAGGCCAATCTTAGTCCAGGATCTCCCCGCTTTGTCCACTCCCTGCTCTCATGTCTTCTCTGCATTACTTCCATGTTATAGATAAAAGTAAACATATATATATATATAAATTTTGAAATTTCAGAGTTTCTCTGCCTCCCTATGTATAGCTGGGCTCCTCATGTGAGTCAAGAGTTCCCAGTTGCATTGATAACCCCCCAATCCCTCCTTCCCCTGCCTGCCTCCCTCCCTTCTCCCACAACCTTAATAGTTATGGTCCCCTTTGCTTATGTGAAATTTCATCTATGTTGAGATTATTATTTAAGCCTAGCTAGCTTTCATCCTGTCTTAGATTTTACACTAGCTACCACATATGAGAGAAAATATTTGACCCTCAAGTCTCTGAATTTGGGATAATTTCACTCAGCATAATTTTTTCCAACTCAATCTGTTTGGCTGCAAATGCCATGATATCATTCTCTCCAGTAGCAGAGTACAGCTCCATTGTAAATATATATACCACAGTGTTTGAATCCACTCATCCAGTGAGGGGCATCTGGGTTGATTCCGTAGTTTAGCTGTTGTAAATTCAGATGCTATAAACATTGACTTGGCTGTGTCTCTGTAGTATGCCAATTCTAGCTCTTTTGGGAAAAGCCCCACGAGTGGGATAGCTGGGTTGTAAGGTGGTTCCAACCCTAGTTTTTTGAGGAGTCTCCACACTGCTTTCCAGAGTGGCTGTACAAGTTTGCAGTCCCAACAACAGTTTTAAAAATTTAGGGTATTTTCATTCTCCTGACATATGATGTGTTTAAGATGTTAACTGAATGCCTGAGTTCCTCAGCAAATTCTCCTTTTAGCTTGTGCAAACTCTCACATCTGTGTTCTGCTCTCAGCCCCTAAGGGCTGCTCTCTGCTAGGCCTCTCATACTTAAAGCCCTATGCATGAGCAGCCCAAATTTAAGCTGTGGACTTAAGGTGAACCCCCATACAAACTTCTGAGGCAGCTTGCCTGATGAGCAAATTCACTTTCCAAATGCTGTCGCTTACTGCTGAAGTCACAATCTCAAACTCTAATCTCTGCTTCCTTGGCTCAGGGGCTGTCTGCTCTCCACTTGCAATCCCTGGTTCTTCTGCAAGGTTCTAGCAAGTGTCCAGGCAAAAATCTGGTATAATATGAAACTCCATTTCATGGGGTTTCCTTTTCAAGGATAACAGGACTGCTCCATTTCCAACACCTTCGAGATATTTATATGTTCAGTCCTTTTTTATAATTACTTACATAGATGGGTAAGTTCAACATTAGTGACTTCTAGTTCCTAGAAGCAGACATGTCTAGCACATGATTTTGAGCATCTATTATATACGAACATGACATTGCTCATTATGGACTACAAAGAAGAAAGCAAATTTTCTTCTATCTGAAAGACATAAAAATGTAGGGTGTGTGTGTGTGTGTGTGTGTGTGTGTGTGTGACTTTCTTTCAGTTCCTGGAATATCCTGAAAGCTACCCACATGCCCCCAGACTTTGAAAATGCAACTCTTTGCCTTGAAATTTCTTCCCTCTACTCTTAGCCTGAATGAATCTTATTCATTTATCAGATCTCAGCTAAAATGTAACTTCCCCAGAAAACTTCTCTCCTGTCCTTCTATTTAAATTACCTTCTTTAATATTCTTTCCCCATAGCACAATGTAGGTTTCCAATACAACACACTACAATTTCTCTTTATATATTTCTGATTATTTATACATTTCAAAAGTGCAAGTCTCACTCTATTTTCTTCATAGCTATGTCTCTAGACCTGTCACTGCATTGAAAAGGTACTGTGAAAGTATATATTTCTTAAATAAAATGTGAATAAAGGATCTGATCAATGTCCCAATCTGTATAGAAAATACATACACCTCCTATTGGTTTTATCAGAAAAGATCTTAGGAGATGCATTTTAATGGCAGAGATGGGAAGAAATGCTTTTTAGACAGCAAATTTTTATGAGTTTAGAAAATATAAGTCATATTTCAGGAGATAGTCACCGGGCCCATTTCACTAAAGAAGAGAATTCATTAAGATGACAAACAGAAAAAAAGAATCATGAGGCACACTGAGTTTAGATTCTTGATCCTAACACCATTATCATAAGTACCAGTTTCTATAACAAGAATCCTTTAATTATATTACCAAATAGTACATGCAATATTTATTTTAAAGAGATCATTCATATAAAAAGGTAAGTATTAAATTAGTTATAAAAAATAACTTCATAAAAAGGTATTGACTGAAAAAAACTGACACACGTGAATTTTAGTCCTTATAATTATAGTTTGATTTTGTTGAGGATGCACCAAAATGTGCCTCATCAGTGGTTTTGTGTGAGATATAATGAAGACTATGCCTGTATGCCAATGGTTCTTCACCCTTTGTACTAAATAACTCACCTGACATCCAAAGTAACAGAGATGGAATATTTAGATTATAACCCAGTCCTTAGAAACTGTCTCTGAGTATGCCTGAGGGGGAAGGTTTTGAAACCATACATGAATGCTCATGAGAGCTCCATGAGAATGGAGAGACAGGTAGGAACTGGAAAGAAAAAATTAGATGTCACATCCCCCTGACACTAATGCTGCAGAGGCTCCAGTTATTTTCTTCATCTGGGGCTCAGTGGAGAAATATAAATGAATGGTCTACCCACTACTTCATGCTGTTAATTCTCATAACAGATAGAGTTAAGGCTTTCTCCAAGGCTATCAAAGCCACTCCACTTTCAGAATCCAATTACTCCCTTCCTATTGCCAGAGTACTGCTAGGGAAGCCCACTCAGCCACAAAGGACCATCAACAAATCCATCAGCAGCACCCTCACCACTCCACTTAACAGAATGCACAAAATTCCTTGCAAGTTTTTTCTTTGTCAAAGTAAGTTTTGTCCTATAATTTGAAAAGCTGAGTATTGCTATGTTTACATGTCTGTGTGAGAAATCCTCCACACAAGGTGACCAATAATGCACCATATTAAAAGATGATTTTATGTTTTCTAGGCCTCATAAGGTAGCAAAGAGGGGCTGTGACTATGGAGAAGCTCAATGACCTGGTGGCATTAGTAAAATGGCCACAAACTATTCCTCAGTTAGGAAAGTTCCCATCTTCTCAGTTCTCCAAATCCCAGCTGACTTAGAAAGACTGGTTCTTTTCCCCAACAACCAAATGATACTTATCTTTCTAATCATGATATATATATATATATATATATATATATATATATATATACACACACACACACATTTCACTGTCCAATCTCTGATGACCACCAAATGGGTTAAAGCTTTACTTGCTGTCTATGTCTTTTCTTCTTCATATTGCTAGCATCACAACAATGAGAAGGTGGTAGATGAATAGTTCAGAAGGAGACCTTTTGGGAGCTGGCTGCTGCTTTAGACCACAACTCTACCAATTATTAGGATGAATATGGCATGACTTGACCTCTGCGTTTCAATTATTCCTAAATAAAATAGAGATAATAATGTAATTTATCCCATAGGATTATTTTAAGGATAATATTTTAGTCAGTGTTTTTGCTGCTGTGACTAAAAGACCTGACAAAAGTTTATTTGGGGGCTTATGATTTAGAGGTCTTAGTCCACAGACAGTCAACTCCATTCATCAGTGCTTGAAGTGAAGCTGAACATCATGGCATAAGAGTGTGGTGGAGGGATGTGGCTCAATGCATGGCTCCAGGAAGGGGAGAGAGAGAGAGAGAGAGAGAGACTGACTCTACTCACCAGATACAAATATATATCCAAAAGCATGTGCCAAAGATCCACCTCCTCCAGCCATACCCAGCAGCCTAGAGTCACCAATTAATCCTTATCAGGGTATTAATTGATTGGGTTAAGGCTATCATACCTAATCATTCCACTTCTGAACCTTCCTGCATTGTCTCATGTAAGCTTTGGGGTGACACTTTTCATTCAAACCATAACAGATAATTTTATATAAACATGTAAAACACATAATGCCAATAAATAGTGAGTAATGTATGTGATGACTATTATCACAAATTTAAGTACAAATTTGTTATTACTTAGATTATTCATTAACCATTCAGAATATTTATTGAACTCCTAATGTGTGCCATTCTATAGTCTATATCAGAGAACAAAACTGCTGACTTTAAAGGAGAAAACAGATTAGTGAAAAAGAAAATAATACAAATAAATAAGAAAATTATGTAGTATGCTAGAAAGTGACTTTTTAAAAACAGAAAAACTAAAGCAGTAAAAGTATGAGTGGATGATAATTTTAATTTAGTGTGATCAGAAAAGGTCTCATTGAGAAGGTGGCACCTGAGCAAAAACAGAAGATTCCTGGGTAAAAGTCATTCCTATCATGGAGAAGGGCCCCTGAAAAGGTCGTGGGGCTTGAATGTATGTGCTCTGTGGAAAGACAGGAAAGCCACTGTGGCTGTCTTAGAGAGAGCAAGGAGAAACGTGGGAGGAGGTTGAAGAGGGGGTCCGTGGCAGGACTCAAGCACTTGCTCTCTCTCAACTAGAGTCACTGTTGGATTTTCAGGAGAGAACTGATTTGCATTCCAAGAGCCCCACTTTTATTGCTCTGTTGAGAAAAGACCATGTGGAGAGGAGAAATATTACAAACAAGAAGATCTATTATGAAACTACTTCTAAACCCATGTGTGAGCTAAGAAGGGTCAAACCAACATGGTTGCAAGGGAGAAGTAACCACATATGTGAATATATCTTAAAAAGAGAGGTAACAGATTTCCTAATAGAATACTGGGAAATACTAGGGAAAGAAGATAACCATCTTTCTTACCCACAAGAAAATCAGCCATGGCCATGTTTGCTGTTGTTTGACAGGTAGCAAAATCGGGCACACAGTTGTCATTAAAAGTATTTGCTCAATGGAAGAAAGAAAACAGTATGACAAGAGGCTGAAGTTTAAATTGGAATGATTATTTGTTTTTAATGAGAAATTTGTTTTTTTTTCCATCTTAACTAGAGCTATACTTAAGAATCTGGGAGGTCTATTAGTAATCAGTAGGTTGACTGAAACAGATGAAGTCAGAGAATGGAGAGGCAGAGAATCTTGAATTATTTTTTTACTGGTCAAAGAAAATCAGATGAAGCACCTGCAGAGTAACCCACTCTTGGGCCCTGAGTCACTATTGTTCTTCCCTGACAGTGTCTCATACACATCAAATACACATGGGTACTGCTAGCAGATTAGCTTCTGCAGGGACCAGTCAACCTGTGTATTGCACATATGTAACATCATAAATTTGGCTATCTGTAAGTCTTGCTCTTGGACTCACTCAATTTAAAAATGGTTTTGCATATGCCTAATTCCATTAATTTTCTATTGTGTGTGTTTGTGTGTGTGTGCATGTGTGCGCGCGCGCATGTGTTTGCTAGAAAACCAATGGAATAAAGGAACACTGAACTGAAACATTACATGTTAGAAGTGGTACTCACTTTAAAATTATTTTGGATCTTTTTTATCCATGTTCTGCAGCAATTGTACTAGAAAGGTTTGGGGATAGTCTATGTTAGCTGCAAATGATCTCTTACTATTCCCACAGCTTATAACTATGTTATATACTACCTGACAGTGGAAAGTCCTTTCTTCATAAGGAAGTCAGATGCATTCCTAACCATGTACTTCAGTTGATTTTTTTCCCCTAGTGACAGCATAGATTTTCATTCCCTTCTGCACACAGGCATGACCCTTGTGGTGATCTGAGCATACTATTGTACAGTTCAACAGGAAGGGGATCAGGTGAATCAACAAATGTGATCTCAGCAGCATTAAGAACTCAGGGCTTCCTAATGGCTGATCAGGGTATTTTTCAGTTATCGAAACAAATACTTTGAATTTCACACATACTACTATATTATAAGCATTCTTTATGCTCTGTAGAATATTTTTAATTTTTTTAATTCTTTTTAGATTTAAATGACAATAGGATATAAAATGACATAATTATGGAAGCATGGAATATAACTTGTTCTAATTCTGTCCCCAGTATTTCCACTGCCTCTACCCGTTCTTTTCCCTCTACTGATTTTTGTTATTTACTATTTTTTTTTAAATTGGTGACTTGTTGATGTACATATGGATGAGATTCACCATGGTTTGTTCATATATAAACCTAGGAAAGTCAAGTCTGATTCATTCCATGAAATTTCCCTATCTCATCCCTCTTCTGTTTCTTTCCCTTTTGTCTATTTCACTGATATTTTCCTTTTGAGGGGTTTAGCTTCCATGTATCAGAGTGAACATTCAACCTTTGTTTTTTTTCAGCCTGGCTTATTTCACTTAGAATATTTTTAGAAACTATATGTTATGAAACAAATATCTTTATGATTTCATAATTCCTAACCAATTTAAATTTCACTTCTATAATTCAGCTAGCCAACTGACCCCAGGTTTTCTCAACTATGCTAATTCAACTATGCTAATTCGTATAGAAAGACTGATTTGAAACCTATTTCAATAATGTGAAACCTAATGGTAGCTATCTCACATTAGGATATCTTGGTATATTTTAAGATAGTAGCTGTTAAGGAAAATAAATATATTTAATAAATTCACAGAATTGTTATAGCTTCCCCAAACACTGGCTAGCCCATGTCCAAAATGATTTGCTCGTATACATCAAGTTTTCCATTTTTACAAAACTAAATTCCACAGACTGAAATAGAAGAAAGTAGCCCAATATACATGAGTATTCAAACCCTCCTTGAAAAAGAAGTGTCATCCATGAAATTAGATTGATTAGAAATGCAAATACCTAGTAGATATAAGGTCATTTGAGAGGTCTTATATAAATGTCTATCTATTAAATGTCTATTTAACTTCTGAAATTAAATAACAAAAGGAAATGCAATGGAAAAACACAAAAGTTATCATAGTTGGGATAAGAGGGAAATTGTGCAATAATAAAAATCCTTGATTAAATGCAACATTGCCATGCATCAATAGCATCATTAGCTGTTAGGCTTCAGGATTTTTAATAAGGAATCAAAGACCAAATGAGAATGATTTAGAATCTATTATTCAGGAGGAAAGAAATTGGAATGATAATCATATCAAATGAACCAAAAATAAGGGATTAAGAAAGGGTATTTAAAAGTGAGTAAGAATAAAATATACAATTTTAAGCTAGAGCAAGCTAATACCTCATTACAATGGCTTGGCATTTAAGTCAGGCACACAGTTCCAAATCTAGCACTACAACAATCACTACTGGATGCTTTTTGTGGTTACATATCAGTACTTTAAATATGATTGCTTAACTATTACAACATCTAAAATTGAAAATTTTCCCCGTTAACAGAAATTTTGCAAAGTGGTTCTGTACTGCACAAGTAGATATCAGATAGCTTTTACTAAAAATAAGTGGTGATATCTATCTACCTACCTATGTGCTTGCCTGCCAATCTCTACCTCTACTTCTGTTCATTCAGGTAACATATATTGATGCCACAATATATGCTCTCTCATGCAAAAGAAATAGTACCAAATTCTAAAATCTCCTAATATATTTGAGAATAGATGCATTTTTGCAGAAACCCTCTATGGGTCTCTGACGAGTGGAAGCTTTAATGCTTTGTTCTCTTGCAGTCCACAGAAGTAAATCAAACATTTCAAGTACTGGACATTAATAATACCCCCATCCTCAAAGGAGGATCCTACTCCTAATGGAAAGATTATTCTCCAAACCACATCAGCAGTGCCTGCCTCAAGGTGACTCAATCTCCCACCTGAACCTGCAGCAATTTCTTCCTCCACTGCTCTTGCCACACATTAGCTGTTGCCATCCTCCACAAAAGGACATTAATAGTCTTGAAGGCAATATGCTGTTTTTGTTCTTGCTCCCTTGTCCCCTCCCTTGGAGCTCATTAACTTATATCTGCCCTCTAGGAGTCTAACTTGTAATCATCAGAGGTGAGGTAGAAAGATCTTGCAACTTTACGGATAAAAAAATAGAAGGAAAAGAACTTTAAAAGTCAATTATTAAAACCCAGACAACACATTATTCAGGAACATAGTTCAACTATTCTAATGTGCTTAATATTGGTGATTATCAATGTCATTTACTAATAAATTTGAATTCCTTATGGATTCAAAGTGCAGTTATAAACACCAGTTTCTCACTTTTTTGAACTATACATTGTCAGAAAACATATACAAGTTAGCAGAGATGACAAAACATGTTGAGATTGCACATATACAGCTTTGTCCTCTGTATAGTTCGACATGGTGCCATTTAGTATTGGAAAGAGGGAAAAAATACCTTTCTTTGTTTCCGGTGGGAAATATTGGCTGAGTTCAAGTGTATAACACAGTTAGGTGAATAATACTTATCTGGAATCAGAGATTTGTTCTTTCTATTCTTCAAGTGAGCCAGACTCTTAAGTGGCCTTAAGGGTTACCTAAGGAGTTAAGACTAGGTTCTCAGAATACACAAAATGCAGAAAATGAACAACTGCTGAGGAAGCATGCTGGGATATACAATAGCATAGCATCCCACCCATGCCTTTGGAAATGCCTATACCTTGAGGCTATGAGTCATGCTTGCAAGCACCATGCAGGAAAGTTTACTTCCTCTGCCAATCAGTAAAGAACATTTAGTCAGATTGAACAGGGAACTATTTTTCTAACTACTGTGTTAAGTATTGGGTTCAGTGTTCCCTTTTGTAAAAGTCGCAATTGACCCTCCCCAGCCATGACACACAATTCTTTTCGATCCTTTTTACGAATTGAAAAGGAGATGTTCCAAGATGCTCAGATGCCTATTTTATGGGATGTAATGATGATGATTCAGCTGCTATTTGCAAATGATATTGACATTCTTGGAGAAAGGATGGTGGAGTGCTTTGCATAGGTCTCTTAGGAAGCTCAGGTCCTTCCTTTATGCAAAGATACTCAGATACTTCAGAACTGCAGTAATATTATGCTTTGATAGCAAAGAAAGAATTTTTTCCCCTCCAGGTATGACAAAGAGTACAATTTCTTCAATACTTTAACAGCTTTTTAAGAGTTTCTAAAATCAGTACATCCACAAAAAATCTATTTACCCTGAAATTTTTCTATTGGGGAAAATTACGCATTTTTCCTGCTCCTTTCAAACCCACCTACACCTACTTTCAGGTTTCCCACATAGTCATATTTCTCTACTAAGAACAGATTTCCTTTGAAACTCAACAGAAATAAGGTTCAAGTCAGATTAATGATGGGGCATGACAGCTAATGTTTATTTTATGGTTACTTGATATTGCAGAATATATTTTTTATATGAACATAACTTATGGAGCAAAGTAGCCTGACTCCTTGCTACTTAAAGTTTGGTCCTCAGATCAATATCAGGAGCAGGAGCATTACCTGGATCCCAACCCAGAGGTACATTAACCTACATTTCAACAAGCTTCGGAGGGAATGAGTATGCCCTGTTGTTGTGGAAATATGATTAACGGGATTTGGAAAATCTGGGCAGGAGGCTTGATTACAGTGCTAGAGCAAAAGTCATAAGCTTTAATGGAAATGACACTAACAACCAGAACATTCCAATCCAGAAATTGTAATTCCAGAGATCTTTTCTAAATTTTAGCTATGTCTTCTTAATCATCAAAGCTGTTTTCTACTCTATCAGGCCTGGGGAAAAATATTAACACCTCTCCTTGGTAAGCTATTCCATGAAATTGAAAGGGACAGCACCCTCCCAAATACTTATTACAAGGCAAATATAACCCTGATTCCAAAACCCAACAAAGACACATCAAGAAAAGAGAACTACAGACCAATTTACCTAATTAACATAGACACAAAAATCCTTAATAAAATTCTATCAGACCACATCCAAAAACACATCAAAAAGATTACACATCATGATCAAGTGGGTTTCATTCCAGGAACACAAGGTTGGTTCAACATACACAAATCAATAAATGTGATTCACCACTGAAACAGAATTAAAGATAAAAAACATATGATCATCTCAATTGAATTAGAAAAGGGCTTTTTATAAAACTCAATGCCCATTTATAATCAAAACTCTGGAAAAGATGGGGATCAAAAGAATATACTTTAATTTTGTAAGAGTCATTTATGACAAACCCATAGCCAACATTATACTTAATGATGAAAGACTGAAACCATTCCCACTAAACTTGAGTGTAAGACAAGGCTGTCCACTCTCACTACTCTTATTCAATATAGTCTTTGACTCTCTACCCAGGGCTGTCAGACAAAAGAAGGAAATCAAGATTCTAATAGGAAAAGAGGAAGTCAAACTATCTCCTCTGATGATGGCATGGTCCTATACCTAGCAGACCCAAAAAGCTCTATCAGAAGACTATTAGAGCTTATAAATGAATTTAGGAAAGTTACTGGTTACAAGATCAACACTCATAAATCATTAGTTTTCTTATAGTCCAGCAGTAATTCTGCCACAGAAGAAATCCAGAAATCTGTCCTATTCACAATAGCCTCAAAAAGAATAAAATATTTGGGCTTTAATCTAACAAAGGAAATAAAGTAGTTCTACAATGAAAACCATCAAATATTAAAAAAAGAAATTGAAGAAGCCCTGAGTAGATGGAAAAACATTCTATGTTCTTGGTTAGACAGACTCAATATAATTGAAATGGCCATTCTGCCTAAAGTCCTGTATAAATTCAATGCAATCCTCATCAGGATTCCAATGACATTCTACATGGATATAGAAAAAGCAATTGTCAACTTCGTTTGGAATATAGGAAACCCAGAATAGCCAAAACATTACTAAGCAAGAAAGGTGAAACAGGAGGTATCACAGTACCTGACCTGAAATTATTCTATAGGTTTGTAGTAACAAAAACAGTGTAATATTGGTATCAAAACAGACATGAAGACCAATGGAACAGAATAGAAGATACTGAGACAAACCCACAAATCTTTAACCATCTGATATTTAAAAAAGGGGGCAAAAATATAACATGGAGGAAAGACAGCCTGTTAAATAAATGGTGCTGGACAAACTGGAAAGCCATATGCAGACAACTGAAATTGGATCTTTATCTCTCACCCTGAAAAAAAAAATAAAATCAAAATGGATCAAAGAATTAGGAATTAAAACAGCAACTATACAAATGCTAGAAGAAAAAGGAGGATCAACACTCCATGTCATCGGTGTAGGCAATTCCTTCCCTAAAAGACTCCCATAGCTCAAGAATTAAAGCTAAAAATAAATGAGTGGGGTGCTATTAAACTGAAAAGATTCTGCTCAGCTAAAGACTAAGTCAAGAGCATCAAGAGAGAACCTACAGAATAGGAGAAAATCTTTGCCTGCTACACTTTAAATAGAGGGCTAATATCTAGAATGTACAAAGAACTCCAGAAACTGAACACCAAAACTCACTAATAATCCAATCAATAAATGGGCTAGGGAACTAGAAAGAAACTTCTCAATAGAGGAAGTCCATAAAGCCCATAAATATATGAGAAAATGCTCTACATCATTAGCAATAAGAGAAATGCAAATCAAAACTTCACTGAGATTCTACCTCACTCCAGTCAGAGTGGCAAAAATAAGAATGTGAACAATAAACAGATGCTGGAGGGGTTGTGGGGAGAAAGGAACACTAACACACTACTGGTGGGACTGCAAACTAGTACAGCCACTCTGGAAAGCAGTGTGGAGACTCCTCAAAAAACTAGGCTTGGAACTACCTTATGACCCAGTTATCCCACCCCTGGGTATTTTCTCAAAAGAGCTAGAATCAGCATATTACAGAGACACAGTTACATCAATATTTTTAGCAGCTCAATTTGCAATAGCTAAACTATGGAACCAACCCAGATGCCCTTTGCTGAATGAATGGAACCAAAAACTGAACTGTGATTATATACATATACATATACATATACATATACATATACATATACATATACATATACATACATATATATATATATATATATATATATATATATATATATATATATATATATATATATTCTATCTTACTATTAGACAGAACCATATCCTGGCATTTGCAGCCAAATGGCTGGAGGTGGAAACAATTATGCTGAGTGAAATATTCCAAATTCAGAGACTTAAGGGCCATTTTCTCTCATATGTTATAAAGGAGAGGGGAGAAGGAAGGGAGACAGGGATAGGAGGGAGGGACAAGGTGGGTTATCAATACAGTGAGAATACTCAACTCTCATTAGAAGCCTAATTATACACATGCAGGCAGAGAAATTCAGAAATGTCAACAATTATTACACATGTATATGTTCATTTCAGACTATAATATGGTGGGATTACAGAGGAGACATCAGTTTGGGGAATGGATGAAGGGGGATAGATCTTGGTCTAGGATTGTCCTTAATGTACTATCTCACTTTGTCAATATCCACGTATGCATGAATATGTAACAACAATTTCCTCAAATATGTAAGACAATGTCAAACTAATTAAAAAAAACACTTTCTAAACTACATGTGAACTCTGGCTTGCACATTTCCTTGAACCAACTAACCCAAAGACAACTCACTTTATATCATTTCCAGCAACTGTCATTGGAATCACAAAATTGAGAACCAGAAAAATAGTGTGATACTTGCAGCTCTCAGTACATAGCGTTCCCAGAGATTTCAGATTGGAAGAACAGCTGTGAGAAGCTGTCCTCTGGAATGTGCTTAAGCCCAAAGGAATCTTCTATGCAGTAACCTAAGTATGTGCTTGTCCTGATTCACACACAAAACAAGGGGAGAGTAGTAGTGTTACAAGTGGTGTGTGTGTTTCTAAACCTATGTGGAAGGAATGTTTCTTAGTCGAGTTAGTTGTATCCCCAAATTGTGCCTCTTGTTTGTCCTCTCTTCTCCATCTCCATTAACACAACTGAAGTTCAGATCCTCATCCATTTACCAGGGTTTGAAACGCTGCAATAGAACCCTTAGCAGCTCATTTCCCACTCTAGGGTCTAAATGTCTGAGCGAATTATGCCCTACTTGGAATTAACAAAGTATCCCACACAACTGACTCAAATATGAAGTGAATTTAAGTGTGCTTTTATTTATTTTCAATCTAGCTTGTTTAAACAGATTTTAAAAATCTTTACATCAAAATGCTATCATTTTATTTTTCCTAGTATAGTCAAATATGACTTCAAAAAGTCTACTGAATTGTCATACAAATCCCTTTCTATCCTAGGAGGAACATTTAGAAGCAATAAATCAAGGAAAACTGTAAGTGTAATAATCCACTACAACTCTCTAATAGAGATAAAACCTAGGAAATGCATGATTATTAACATCATGTCACATTAAAATCAATAATAGCTTGAAGAGGCAAGATGTAGAAAATAATTAATTTCTATGTACTTTTTGTTATTTTTGGATGCTTCTCTTCTGGTTCTTCTGTATCTTTATGAAAGTTTTTCTTTACAGTTTAAGTAAAAACCTTGGTGAATTATGTCTATATAAATGTTCCAAATGAAGAAATGACTGGTTGGACAAGGGGTCCACATGAGCCTCCTTCAAATGCAACTGACAGTTCTCTGGAGAGCAACTAAGACGCTCCGGGCTGGACCACTTGGGGAGATTTCTAATCTCACTCTTTTCTTTTAGTTAATAATACACCTGTATGACTCTTCCACTTTTCCATAGCCTCCATCTTCTTAGTTTAAGTGTTATCATGTACATTCAAGCTGTTCTATTTGCTTTTATGATTCTTTTGTTTTGTTTAATTACAGTACTAACACGAAAAAATATGATTTGGTGCCAGTTTGTCAAAAACACTGCAGGGTATGTTGATGGAACCTGATTTTATGATCTTGCATGGAAACTATTCCTGAGAAGAAAGGAATTCAAAGAGTAAGTACCTAATTATAAATACAATTTTGAAATGCATGCCACATGTAAATTCAGGCATGCTAAGTGTTTTCTTTCAGGCCCTATTGCTCTTATAAAGGAAATATATCTTCTGAAAAGTCCCATTACTAATTAAGGACATGATCAAAGTTAGGTTAACCTCAGCACTTTATCCAGGAGGTATTGCTTCACAAATTCTAATTGAATCCATAAATTCTTCATGTATTTAATAAATGTCTATCAATCATCCATCACTTTGGCTTGAAGTTTAAAAAAACATGATCTCAGATCTGTGCACCTTTTCAGACCATTACCTACCCATCTCCAATAAAAAGGGTGGAAATGTGGAACTTCTGGAGTGCACAATTATTGAATGCATAATTTGGAAACTCTCTCCAGGCAATGCTGGAACGGCCATCCATGACCAGCTGAGAATTCTCTTCTATATACTTTCTGTATTAGAAATCTTACTTACTTCCATGGTTTGAAAGAGTTCCTACATGCAAATCTATACTTTCAATGGTTTTCTTCCCTGAAGTTCAAAATTCCTAGCTTCTGGATTGCTTCGTTAAAGTGGTTCCTCACATAAAATATCTTCAAAGCCAAACTGAGGGTCATCTAATCTACACATGAACTTTCCCTATGGTTTCCTATACTATTTTTTTTTCAGTTTTAATTTTTTTTTTATTTTTTTTGAATAACCTTACAAGATTTTAACAAAATAATATAAAATGTGTATAAAATGTGAATATATTCTGGATATTGCAATTATCCCCAGAAGTGCCCCCCATTACCCTCCCTTATCCCTCCCTTCCCCTTCCCATTATAACTCTAAAAAAGCATTAGATTGTAAAGCATTACATCTTATCTGGATTTAACTCATGTTACTAGACCAACTATTTGATATTATTGTGCATATAGTCACTGACACGAGAAACTTAAAGGCATTCTCATCTTTTTCCTCTACTGTATCTTAGAACTTACTTCTTCCCTGTCTTAGGGTTCTGTTAATTCTATAACCACTATGTGTTTCTAGTCTGATCCTTTCTCTGCATCTCTACCATTCCTCCCTACACACCAGATCTTCATCAACTGGTACTTATATGGTTGTCAAGTATTCTATCCTATTGCAATTTCATCTTTGATACACATATACAATTTTTATTCTAAAACATAAAGTTGACCATTTTATTCCCTCCCTAATCAACTTTAAAGTTATTTTTATCAACTAGCAGATTAACTTAAATTATGTTGAGGGATGCAACATTTTTCAAAATCAAACTACTTTCTCTAGGCTTTGCATATGAAGCACATAAAATTTCTGTTTTTAAGAAGCAACATACATTTTATCCTAGTGACCCTCTATTTAGTACAACAACTTGGATTTGAAATGCAGCTTAACTCAACGACTTCAGATTCATAATACATAAATTGAGAACAGCAATAGCTATCCTGCAGATTTGTTGGAGGATTATTAAATGAGGTGTTTATAAAGCCCTGAATACATGTCCTAGTACAAAATTAATGTTCAATAAGTGGTAGCTATTTAATGCTGTTTGTTTGGATCTGACAGTTTTAATTTAGCATTATATTGTGAATATTTCTCCATGCCATCAACTAGTCTTTGAAAATATGATTATAAACTGCACACAGTAATAAATCACATAGATATACCTTAATTTATTTTACCAAGTGCTCATTGGTGGACATTTATGTATATTGTTTTCAACTATGTACTTTTAAAAATAACTCTATAATAAATATCATAATGCATAAGTCTTTGGGAACACCTCCAAATAATTTCTCAGGATAAATTACAAGAAGTGGAAAATTTTAAGTTTCTAGAAACTTTTGCCAAATTAATCTCCAGAGAAATAGCAATTGATGGTCCCCCAGGCAGAGCATGTGAGTTTCTATTCCCTGTACCATTCCAACCATCTACAATGTATTCTTTCTGTTTCTCTTTCTGTATTTCCCAGCATAATGGTATCTTGGTTTTTTTTAACAACAAATATTATTCCATCTTTAATTCTTTAGACTCTTAGTAATGGACAGAAGCCTAACTACCTTGAAGAATTTTGGAATGTTTTATCAACTCTCCTTTTTTTTCTTTTAGATCATAGAAACAGAATGTATATTTTAAGCATTGTGTCTAAAAAAACTATCTTTTTGTTTAGCTATGTCTTAAATAAATTAATAAACATCACCCTCTTAGCCCACCAATCCCTAGTCACCACTAAAAAAATTAAAAGATTAACCCTCTGTATTGGAGCATTTTATGATTCACTAATATTCATTCTTCCCCAGGACTTGCCCTTAAAATGTAAAAATATATATTCCATGATAAGGGGCAAGGTAATTATTAGGAGTAACAGAAGGGACAAGACCACTTAACCTCAAAATTTCTAGCTCAATCAAGGCTCTATTTAAATCACTGGTTAAAATGGGCCTTATATAGCATCAATGAATAAGTTAAACACACACAAAAATCTCAGAAATCCTACTTACCAACTGGCAAAAGTGAAAATAAAGGGAAAATTATTTTATACACTGTTTACTAGCTAAGAGAATGCAGGAATGCAAAAGGCTTAAGTTCAATAGGATTATGTTTGGGTGATAATCATTGTCTCCCTAGGGTCAAGCATATTGTAGTCACTCAAAAAATGTCAAATAAAAGAAAAAAAAAAAGAATTTGTCTCTCAACTAAATTCAGTTAAATTCAGTTAAGCAGCAAACCTGAGAATAGCTCTTAAAATTCTGATTAAACCTCCTCTCAACAGGTTTAATTTGCATTTATTGGACTGAAAGTAGATAAACACAGTTTTAGATTTCATTATTTGCCATTTATAAGTATTCTTTTGTGGAAATGTCATAGCATGATATACCTTCATGTACAATATCAAAATGCTTTGATATGACTTCAGCTACATGTATCATTTGGTCAGCAAGTTTGATTTTGGCCATTTCACTGATGGAACTACAGAATTAAATAAATTAAGGATTTAGAATATTCATTCCAGACTGGTTTTAGAAACAAGAAGAAAATAAGCATACATGTAAACAGGAGATTAATTAAATGCACTACTGTCCATCTGTACGTAACAGTCCAATTCAGGCATTAAAATTGACCATATGGAAGAATATTTAAACACAAAGAAACTGTTGTAACATATTTGTAAGTGAAAACATAGCCATATAAAAGTTAGGTATGGAATAATGCCCTACCTGCTGTTTTCCAATGAACCTGTCAGCATCAACTGATTCACCAAACTACATGAAGGTTGCCAGTGATTCCTATGTTGTAAAATCTAGGGCTCAGTTCTCAGTCCTCTTCTTTCCTGACCTATCAGGCTTATTTGACACAAGATGATTGCTTCTCCTTGAGACAATTTCAGCACTTGACTTCAGACTAACCACACATCCTTACCCTTCTCCACTGCTCTTCCTTAGTCTCCTTTGTTGATTTTTGTTTGTATCCTAAATCCTAAAAAGTTCCCAGTCCTCTGTTTGTTTATTCTCTCTGCTTTGTCCTCATTCACTTCTACATGATTCCTCACAGTTATGCTTTAGATACCAACAAGGTATACCTAAGACTTCCAAATGTCTTTCACTAGCCTGGACCCTACCATGAGCCCCGGACTTTGCAGGTAGTTGCGTATGTATGTGGCATCACCAGTTGGATATTTATTAAATTTTGATTAAGCACATCAAAATGGAATCCTTGATATTTTAGGCTCAAGCTTTTTGTTCTCATGACTTCATCACATCAAACTGTGGCCACTCTATACTTTGAGTTGAGTAATAATAGTGGGTACTGGGGGTTGATGTCCAGGAGGAAGAAGGAGGGAGAAGTTGAAAAGAGAAGAGCCCATATGTAAATATTCTGTTCTCCAAAATTACTTCAAAATCTGCATGACTATTAGATACTCATAATCTTAATTTTAGGATCAACTTCTGAATTTCAAGATTAACATAACAGAGCATCAATATCTGAAATATTAACAGTCAATATCTCTCAAAAAAGTGATTCCTGAACTGACATAAAAATGGACCTGAGTTATGAAATTCTAGTTTCAAGGTGTGATTATTATATTCTACCCAGTGATATAATGTTAGAAGCATTTCCTTCAAATTCAGGAGCAGGATGAGGATGTCTGTGCTCCTCTATTCAAAGAATTGGAGATCCCAGACAGCAGTGTAAGTTATGAAAAATAAATAAATTGAACTGGAAAAAACAAGACTGGTATCATTTTCAGATGTTTTTCCTAATTCAAAACATAAAATAGTTTATAGACAAAGTATCTGAATTAATAATAAAGACTGGAGGTGGATCTGTGGATTGGCAGTTACAACACTTGCCTGGCATGTGCGAGGACATAGGTTCGAATCTCCAGCACCACGTTCACAATGAAGTTTCAGAGCAACGAAAGGCACATGAAAAACTGAATAAAATTGATTATCTCTTTCTCTCTCTCACACACACTATTCCTCGCTCTTAAAAAAATAATAGAGGCTGGCTATTTTTCTGAATGAAAGATCAATATAGGTTATTTCTATTCATCAGAATTAAGGACTAATAGTACAATTATAAAGGCAAAATTTACAACAGTAAAACTATCTATGAATATAATTCTTAAAAATAAAGATAACATCATTCCCCAGCACCCAAGTATACAACTGAGTGTCAGAGCAACAAAAGTCATGTGGAAAACTCAATAAAAAATTGATTCTCAAAATTGAAAAAAAAATAAAGATAACAAATAATTTTAAGCCTTTTTGGTTTTTCTTGTCTTTGTTTTTTGGTTTTTATTTTATTTTTTGGCAATACTGAGGTTTGTATGGAAGAAAAAGGGCCAGAAATTGTGAAAATATTCTAAAAGGATGTAAATAACAGGTTAAAGATTTAAATGTAAAGCGGATTATTTATAAAGTTTTTATTAAGGTGTATTCTCTTGATAGTTTTAAGAGAGGGAATGCTTTCTTACAAAAATATAAACCACAGTTAAAATAATAATAGTTAATAAAGTTAACAATAGTAAAATTAAATCTTCTGGTTCTCAAAAGAAACTTCAAGATGGTTTAAAAAATAAACTCAATCTAGAAGAAAAATAGCAATACAACCTTCAAAAGGTTCATGTCCAGAACATAAAAAGAACTTATTTTCAGCAGCAGCTAACTGTAAACAACATATATGTTTATCACAGGAGGACTACGACTAAGTAATTGTCAAATATTCATATGAAAAAAGTCTATTACTGAAAATAAATGAGCAGCTCTGTACAATAATGTGGATGAATTTTAGAAATACAATGTTGAGTGATGGAAAGCAAGTCATATTTGGGCACATATATCATACACTCATATAAAGCTCAGAAACTGGCAATATTAATGTATGTTATTTAGGGGTAAAATAATCTATGGAGAAAAGAAAGGGAATGATAAACGTGAAGCTTGGAGCAATGTTGATTTCTTGGAAGGTTGGCGGCTACTGTCAGGAATGGTATAGAAGGAACTTCATTGTAGGGATAATGGTCTATTTAAGGTGAGTTATGAACACTTGGACATACACTTGCTACCATTCTTTATCATTCACCTAAGCATTATAAACATTTCTAATCTTTTAAAAAGTATGATGAAAGAAGTTTTGGTATTAAGCTTGTTATATAGTAAACAAGGTAAACTTTTGTTGTTTGATTACTCTGCATGTGTTCTATTGGCCATATTCTCAGGCAGGAGAAAGCTATGATACAGTTAGGGTGACTTATCTGGAGCCACATCACAAACTTCCTTTTCTCAGAGAGCCAGGTGAGAATTTCATGCTGAGTATTTTGGCTCCACACACATCTTTCTACCCTTCTCCATTCTTCTCTGCCATGGAGGGTGACCTATATGGGCCACACAAATAAGTGTCCTTTCTCTTTGACTTCTGATTGATTCAACCCACAAAGGCCATTGGATGGAGAACAGGCAGTGAAATTAAGGTATCTTCTCACCTCATTCCTTCCCACCAAGAATCTCTCCAGCTTGCTATGTCTCCAGATCAAATTCACTATTCCTCTCAAGGATGCCATCTCTACATGACTTCTGCCAGGTAAGTCTGATAAGTTCCCTTCAACCTGGAGATTCTAACAGCTCATGGGTTCAATTCATATTTAACCCTGTGTTTCTGCACAAAAACACATGATCACCCTACAACCATATCTCTGTAAGTAGTCCAATTGTAAATAAACCCTCTTTACTATAGTCTATTTTGAGTCTGTTTCCTGTTGGAACCTTGCCTAATACCAATGAAGAGAGAAAGAAAATCAAGAGAGGTGACATATCCAAAATACTGTTGCAAATCAGTATTCAGAAGGACAAAGAAAAAAATTAGTTTTTTAGAACAAAATGAGAATTTTCTATTCTATCTGAAAATATAGAAAAAAATAAAATTATAGGAATGGAAGTATGTGTTCTAATTCAGAGATATTTAAGCCCTCCCATGCTAGTTCATTCAACAGGGAAATAGCATATTGGATACTGTGCAGTAACTCTGTAGGTTACACTGTGGAGCAAGGACCCAGAAGCCAGAGTCCATGACCTAGGAAGCCAACAGGAACTGCCCTGTCGAGATCCATTTAGAGTGGGGCATGCAGAGGGCAGTCTAAGTGTGGGTCCTTTACAATTCTAGTTACACACCCCAGTGTGCAGATTCTAATCTTATCTGGCATGTCCCATCTGTGAAGAGAAGTCCATCTGGATGTCAGACAGAAGGATGACACGACATGACAAACAAAATGGAAATTTAGTCAAACAATTGTGTTTTTTTTACTGCTATTCATCTTTTAATGTATATCCTTATCACCACTACTTGTTTTCTATCAAACTGTTCAAGGCCTTTAGCGTCATCTCATATTCTACTCCAGGTATGTCCCACATCTATTTTGCACTAAAATTAATACTAACTAGTGTTCTGCCCAGTCTCCTTTTAAGCCCAGTCTTTTTATGATATGACTTTGCCCACAATGAACTGTGAAATGTCTCCCTGTTTAGCACCATTGGAGGACTTAATGAACGTGCTGTTTTCCTCTTCCAGATGATGAATAAAAGACGTGAAATAAAATCAAGGTTAATATTACAATCTGCAGTGTCCAGTAGCCACATCCCTCTAAATGAAGAGGGGTACTTTCTGTACCCATTCACAGTCTTTAATGTTATTCTCAGTCCATGTGAAAAGTGTTCTCCCTGAAGCATACCTGAGTTTGCTCACCTGACCTTGGGGTGTCCCTCAGAAGCAAGAGTTCCTTCATGGACTTAGTGCCAGTGAAATGGATGCAAGCCAACACTGTGTTCAAGCAGTATGAGCAGACTTCTAAAATGATACATCCTGAATTTTTAGAGTACCCAGGAAATGCTTGGGATATCCTCTCAGTTTGGCCTTTTCACCCACCAGTGAATTTCCAAAGCAGATCCTTTATTTTTGATGAGGAATTTGAGACTCAGAAATTAATTTACAGAAAGTTAATGGTAATGTCAGTCCTAGGATTCTGGAATTCATACTAGTTGATACCTAATTTATTTTTCTAACTTGTTAAAATATGTTGACTTGAGTTTATTTAGTAGATGTTTTGAAGGAAACCTCCTTTCACCATACTTTCAATTCAGTGTTAGACAGCGGAAGTTGGAAAGATTTTATAAATGTCCAGCGACATGAATTCTAATTCTGTTTGTGGTGTTTCTTACTGGTCCTAAGTCAGATTTTAAAGGCAATTAAGTGAGAATACAAAAGGTAAATCTTGTATGTATTTTCTTATACACTGCATATACTTGTAGCAATGTGCATAGGTAAGGCTGAGCTTTCTGATGGCTTAACAAAATGCACACAATTCAATCAGCTAGGATAGCTATTAATGCTAGTTTATTACTTTTGAGTGGGTTGTTCCAGCTGATTTTCTGCTTCATAGGAGAGGTTTTACTACCCAACCCTTAGGCAAGGTCCTCTCCTTTCTACTACTCAGTGATTGAAACCCTGGATTCATCCCAAGGCCATGGAGACCTCTGGCCTCTATTAGCCAGTACTCAGATTCTTCTACAGGGAGAAATGCCAGGAGCTGACAGCATATTCTTCACTTGCTCTTGCCTCTGGGATGATCTGCATTGGAGGGTTTCTTGACTTAGCTATGCTACTGATTTCCAATTCACTGCAGGACCCCTTTGTGCACAAGCGTTGTCTGGAGTGCGTGAGTGTGTGTGTGTGTGCGCTTGCATGTGTTTGTGTATTAGAAGCTCCCTGCCCAGTCCTGCTATGACAAAAAGAGCTGGATAGCTGAATATAGGACAAGTGCCATAAATGGCATAAGTGAATATTTCTTCATTACATTTCTGTCTTTAGCAAGGTCTTAGAACTATTGCAATTATTAGTATGACTCTTGGGAAGTTACACATCTTCACTTCTTCTCATCTTATAAAGGATAATGATAAACAAAGAAACTTTCATGGTCACAAAATGTTTAATGTGACAGAAAAGTAAAAGTTATCCTTTTACATACTAGGCCACCTCTCTTCTGTCTCATGAGCCACTGCAATTCTCCATTAAAACCTATTCACCAGATTGTTATATTGTGAAAAAGCACACTTTCTTAGAATGGAAATTAGTAGAGCACAACTTATAGGAAAGCAATATTTTAGATGAAGTTTTTATATATCTTTGAATAATAAGGAGAAAATAAAGCATACATTTTGGCCTTATGTTAATAAGCTTTTTAAAATGAAAATTATTACTAACCAAAAAGGAAAAGAAACATATCTCAAGCCATTTTTTTCAAGGTACAAAGGAGAGTTTGTAGCATAAATTCTACATTTACCTCTCTCCCATGTGATGAGTCCTGATCACAGTGTCTAAACAAAAGGATTGAAGCAATAGAAATTGAACTTCAGTTTTACTGATCATAAAGCTTGATTAGAGGATGGATCAGGGACTTGAAGGTAAAATGAGAAGTTTTCTTCTTCAAGGATAGATGGAACCACAGAATTAGTCAATGTGTCTGGTTCTTTGCTTCTATTTATCACATGTTATGATTTGTCACATTAATTTTATATGCCAACATTACTTGGACATGGGATCCTCAGATATCCAGTTAAACATTATTTCTGGCTGTGTAAGGGAAAGTGTTTCTGGAAGAGATTAGCATTTGAATTGAGTAAAGCAGATTGCCTACCTACAACCTGCAGAGGATTCAAGTAGAACAAAAAGGTGGAAGAAGGTGGATTCTCCCTCTCTGCCTCACTGCTTGAGCTATTAGTCTTCCTCCTGGGGTCAGGAATTACATTGTCTGCTCTCCTGGTTGTCAGGCCTTTGAACTTGGATTGCCATTTACACCAGAGCTTTCCTGGCTCTTTTTGCAGATGGCAGAATCTGGGACTTAACTTCTGTAATCATAAGCCAATCCCTTATAATAAATCTTATTTTGCATACCCCCACACACAAATCCCCTGTTGATTTTCTTTCAGGGAACAACTCTGAACAATACACATGGGTTTCAGAAATATAGGTGAGCTATTACGCCTGAAGAGAAATCATTTCTTCTGCCAGGTGGGGTAAATTTGAGCAGGTAGAGAAGGAGATTCAGTGGGAAAGAGAAATGAAAAGATAGAAGCTTCTTCCACTAGAACTTCCGAGAGTAGCCATGTGTTAGTGGTTGTTATGGTTTAGATATGAAGTGTCTCCAAAAAATTCAAGTGTGAGACAATATAAGAAAGCTTAGAGGTAGAAAGATTGGGTTTTAAAGCCCTTATCTAATCAGTTCATTGATCCACTTGAATGGATTAAATAGGTGGTGGCTATAGGCAAGTAGGGTATGGATGGAGGAGGTAGGTCACTCACTGTAGGCATGCCTTTGGGGTACATATTTTGCACCTGGTAAGCAGAGCTGTCTCTCTCTGCTTCCTGATTATGGTATCTTGACCTACTTTCCTCCTCCACACTTTTCAGATATGCTGTTCTGCTTCACTTAGGGCTCAGAGCAATGGAGTCAGCTGTCTATGGACTGAGACCTCTGAACCTGTGAACCCCAAATAAACTTTTCCTCCTGTAAGTTAGTTCTCATCAGGCCTTTTTGTCACAGTGGTGAACAAGCTGACTAAAATGGTGATCATTCCCTTTCTACAGCTAGAGACACAGGACTAGGTGGGAAATCGTTGCTCCTTACAACATCACAAGTCACAGTCATAGATCTGATGCATTTGCTTGATAAAGTTAGTATTGGAGCTGTTCATGGGCAAACTGAAAATTTTTGCCAGAACAAATACTTAATGGATAACTCATTTTTTATTTAAAATTCTCCAAGTTATTCAGTCTTAGGAAGTAATAAGGAAGAATAACTAACACTTATTGTGCATTAACTTTATACCAGTTACTTTACATTTATTATCTAATTCTCTTCCTACATATATCATATGTTAGAAACTATTATATACAAATCCCACCAAAATATATAAATTTTACCATTACCTGTCCCCATACACTGAGTCCATATATATGGGTTTTTTTGTTTGTTTTGTTTTGTTTTTTTCTGGTGAGCATCCTGAGGCAACTAAGGCAATGAAAATTAAGGCAATTTATCCAAAGTCACATAGGTGGAAAGAGGTAGAGGCAGGATCAGGATCATGCTGTGACTAATCTTAAAGTCATAATAGCAGGCTGCAGATGTCCAGCTGGTGAAAACAAAAAAGACAAATGAACATAAACAGACATATTTGCAAACTTTTGTAATTTATAATCAGCCAAACTATGGAACAGGGAAATATACTCTAGCAGAAAGAATGCCATTCATGCTTCAACAAATATCTCTCTGGTATATCTGACATTTCATAGCATCTCTCTATGCTCATTTCAAATTGGTTTTAACCATATCACGTCACTTTTTCCATGTATTATCTTTTGATACTGAAGACTATCTAAACCTTTCTAAGCTCTCTCAGGAAGAAGAAGCACTCATGCAATTTGGAAAGCAGAAGAAATGGGTGGGACATGATCTTCATCATTAGCGGAGGCCAGGTGCATAAAGGAAGGCAGAGCTTCAGAACTTCTGGACTTCCTCCTGAAAATCACTCAGGACAACATTGCAAAGAGTCAAGACTCACTGCTCAACGGGACTGTTGACTTCTGAATATTCTACCCACAGAGATTCTCTGCTATTCATTCCTTTTAGCTCTCCTAATGCTTGTGTAACCCTCTAATTCTTTACATTAATTTTATATTTCACTTGAAATACCTAGGATGGTCTTTTTAAGAAAAAAATCAACCCTTGGAGTTGGCAAACAATATCCCAAGAGACAAATTGAGCTTATAGTCTGTTTTCACAAATACAGATTTATCAGGATAAAGTCATTCCCATTGATTTGCTTGTTTTTTGTGGCTGTTTTTCCTCTACAAAGGCAGATTCAACCATAGATCATTGGGCCCTTGTGGTAGACTGAATAATGGCCTCCAAAAATATGCATTTCCTAATCCCCAGAACATGTGCATATGTCCACTTACATGGCAAAAGTGACTAAGGATAGAGTGAAAAATAATCAAGGTTGTATATTAGGCTCATCAAATTTGTAGTAACACATGATCTAGGTGAAGTCTAGTTATAAAGGGAGATGGTGGAGGGAGAGGTGGAGGGGAGGAGAAAATGGGGAGGTTTGGGAGGAAACGAGGGGTTATAAATACTGTATGATAAACTGTACTCCTCTGAGAAGCTAAAAAATACCCATGAAGGTATATACGAATGGAAAAGTGAAAAATAATTATATATGAATATATACATTTATAGCTGTAAGGGCAGGGGATACACTGGAGATGTGAGATCAGGGACTGGGCCAGGGGGTGGAAATCCTAGGTAAGGATCATGTTGAAGCTACATTTTCATGTCATGTGTATGTAGAATGCTTAATAATGAATCCCTCTATATGTAAGACTATGATGCACCAATAAAAAAAGAAAAAAAAAAGATTTGGGGACAAGAGGATTAACCTGGATTCTCTGAGTAGACCCAATGTCAAGGTCAGAAAGATTTGAAGATGCTATGTTGTTATCCTTGAAGATGGAGGAAAGGGTCACAGTCCAGGGAAGGTAGGTGGTCTAAGCTAGAAAAGACAAGGAGATAGATTCTCCCCTAGAACTTCCAATAGGACTATAGCCCTGCTGGCATCTTGATTTCAGAACTTTTGAGCTCCTGAACTGCAAGATGATAAATTTGCATGATTTTAAACTAGTAAGTTTGCATAACTTATTCTACCCATAATAGGAAAATAACACAACCTACAAAGCCTAAAATATTTACTTTCTGATCCTTAAAAAGTAAGTATCCTGTTGATCTACCAAACACACTCTCCCAAGGATGGTCAAGGTTAGTATTAGTCTTTTCCTCTGGGAAAATAACTAAATGAGTTGTAATTGGCCAAGATCTTTAATGTAAGGACCTGAATACTGTAAGTAGCAATAATTGCTCAAATTTCACTAAGAAAATATTTTGCAGAAATAATTTTATTCCCATTGTCTGAGTTCATATATTCTCGGTCCCTCATATGTGTATACCTCACCTCGTTTTCATCACCACTCACCTCTACAGAAGCATTTTCCTTCCATCCTAAGTGGTTTAGATGATCTTTCCTGCTCCTGACTTTGGGTATTCCCATCCAATCACTTCCTCCCCTTTATATTTACATAAAATTCAGACACATCTTTGGCAACACAGTGTCACTTTATGTAACTTCCTTTTCCTTTGTCTCCTTTCTGCATCTTTTGTCATCCATCAGATTTCTTCCTGCATAATTTTGCTGCTCACTCTTACCCAATCTTCCAACTGCTCCACAATTTTCAGAAACCCAATAGTGTACAATTTAGATTTGCATGCACTTGCCCCTCTCTGAGCATTCCTTTCCTGCTAACACTCTCTCATGGCCACAGAAAAGCAAGTTCTTGGGTGACATATCTTTGAATTATACAGGACAGCTTGGCAGATACCAAAAATTTTCTACTCACAGACTGATTGTCTCAGACAATTCTAAAAACACATCTGTCCCCAGTGATTTAATTTGCTTGATAGTAAATCCATTGTAATCTACTCCGATAACAACTTGCTATTTATATCAAACTAGTATCCAATTCTGAGATGTTAAATATAGGATTCCCCACATTTCCTGACAGTCATTTCTAATAAACCATGGCACACGCAGGAATGAACATTTAACTTTATAGAGAATCAGTTGTAAGGCAAAAAGTTTCAAGGAACCAAGTCAGATATAAGCCACTAGAAAGACCTCTATTTCTAAACTAAATAGAGCATTAAAAAATTCTAGAGATAGAAAAGACCTTACAGATTCTTTATTGCAAACCTTTTATTTTAGAAGTGAGGGAACTGACACAATCAAGAGGTCAGACATTCATTCAAGGTCAGATGGCCAACTGGGGTAAGGTAAGCTTGAACCCAGGGCTCAGGCTTCACCCCACAGGGTCAGTGCCTTTCCTGTCACACCTGATAGCAGCACCAAAGTGTCTACTCAGTACACCTAGCATTGCAACTATTTTTGCCAAACAGATTTATTCCCTTTGGAAGTTGTAAAAAATATGTAATACTATGTTAACTAAAAGGGCAACCAGAGAGCCAATAACTGGAAAGCTCTTTCCTTTTTGAGAGCACGCTATAGGAGGGCTGACAATGAACTCAGGAAGCCTCAAATCTGAGACCTGGACTCTAAAATATGCACAGGAAAAGATGTCTTTGCTTTATCAAGAAAAAAAAATATTCCAGGAAATTCTCTAACTCTAATATTGTGAACAGATAACCTGAGTAGAGGATGTTACCAAGAAGGATAAATTATCTCAGGATGTTACTTTTGTTATTGTTCCTCTATTTATCCCAAGAGTCTTTGCAAAAGACATGTTTCATCCTCAATAAGTATCAGTGACATAAATTAAGAAAAATTAGTGAAGCAGAAAGAAAACTACACGTGTGTATTAAGTTGAAACTGGTTTTATTATATATTGAGGATTTCAGCTGAGAACTCATTCTCCTTTTAAAAAACTTAGAGATAAGTGTACAAACCAAGAAAAGATACCTTTAATTATTAAGTTTAATGCTTTACTAAAATTTTGACTTTATATATCATAAAGTACCACTCAGAGGCCTCTGTATATACTACTATTCCGTTTAAAATGCTTTATGATTTGGATCTAGGATTATCCCCTGAAAGTTTCATGTGTTATGCAACACAGGAAGATTCAGAGGTGAAATGACTCAATAACCGTATCACCAAATGAATCCATTTGATGGACTAATCATTTGAATGCTAACTACAGGCAGTTGGGGTGTGACTTGAGGAAGCAGGTTACTAGGGTTGTGGCCTTGGAATATATCTTGTCTTTGGCTCCTTCTTTTCTCTCCCTTATTCCTGGCTATGATAAGCTGAGAAACTTTCATTCAGTACACCCTTCTATCATAACATTCCACCTCACCTTGAGCTCAGAGTCAGTTGAACATGGACTGAACCTGTACAACTGTGAGTCTGAAATAAACTTTTACTCCTCTAAGTTGTTTTTTTTTTTCAGATCAAAAACAGATCCCTATGATCAATTTTGATCACAGAGACAAAAAGCTGACTAATGCAATATAGTTTTCCATTAAATCTGAACACACATGACAATCAGAATAGAAATTACAGTGTCATAATAATTTCACACAAAATGCCATTGTTAAATAACTATGTACCTTTGTATCTAGGAGGCAGGGTTTGTTACAATTAATTGAAAAATTAATCACATCTTAAAGAGAAACACTAGATACAGAAGCAATGCTATACAAGTCACATATCACTAAAATGACAGACTGCAGTAAAATCTTCTATTTTACATATTATCTATTTATTATACTTTGTCACTTTGTCAACTTAATAAAATTAGCACTGAAACTTTATTCAGTGACTTTAAAACCCAGGTGTCATATTATTCAAGTTACTTAATCATTTAGTAAAAAATACTGAGTGAGAATCTATTCTGTATCTAGAAGTGTACCTGGATCTGAGGGACAAAGCATGTATCATATGTGGTTCTGTACTTAAAACCATGCAGTGATTCCTTGTCTTCAGACTGTACTATTTTTAAGATTTATTTTTCCTAACCAAAGTCTCAATTGAAGACAGGACGGTAAGGAAAAGGTGTGGTCAAAATGAATGTACTGTCAACCAACTACTCATGGTAAATACCCTTTATTTTGCAGAACTGATACATCCCTTCCTAATTAGCTGAAAGTGCTATTCAATGTAAAGTGTACCTTATTTTCAAAATTTTATATTTTATACTTAGAAATGGATTCTTTCATTTAAAAAAATCTCATAGTAGACAACAATTTTATGCTAATTAGATTAGGATGTACTGTGCAGTATAATAGAAAATTCACTAGACAGGGAAAGAGGAAATTTGGGTGCTAAGCAGGGTAGTCATAAAACTTATGGTCCCTACCAGCATGCCACTGAGAGTGGAAGCTGGTGCTGTTATGAACTATGTCAGGACTATATGTATAAATTGAGCATGTCCTTGGAAAATAAGGACATACATTCATCTCAGTATTGATACCCAGTCCACCATCTGTTAATGTATTCATAGATGAGTAGTCAGATTGACATAACCCTTCTAAAATGCTCTGCTGATTTTTGTATCTTCACTAGAATAAAAGGCAATGTGCTTACCAAGAATTACCTAGCCCTAGAAGATCCAACTCAAGCTACCTCTCCAACCTTAGTGTATCACTCCTCCTTTGTTATGGTTGGGATAACTCAATATGTAAGGCAATGCAAAAATATTGAGAAGTAAAGTAATTGGATTATGAGTGTCTTAACTCAATCAGAGAATTAATCCCCAGATGAAGTTAATTGGGTGGTAACTGTAGGCTGGTAGGGTGTGGCTGGAGGAGGTGGGTCATTAGGGGTATGGCTTTAGGGTATATATTTTGTATCTGCTCATTGGAGTCTTTCTCTGTTCCATGCCTTCTGCCATGATGTCCTGCCTCCTCTCAAGCCCCAAGGAATGGAAACAACCTTGTATGGACTAAGACCTCCAAAACCTTGAGCCCCTAAATATACTTTTTTCTCCTAAAATTTTTCTTGTCAGGTCTTCTAGTCATACCAGCAAAAAAAGGCTGACTAAAACATCCTTTTACTCTATTCTCCATATTCTTCTTCACTTTGACAAGTATTTTCAGGCTGAGAAGAGCTGAAGTTTTCTTGGCCATGAAGGTCCTCCCCCAGCTACCTTTATAGATTTGCCCTTTTCTTCATTCAGGCCTCCCTCCAAGTGAGAGCTCTGAGGCATGTTCCTTACATCCTCTCTAAACTAGCTCTTCTTACAGGTTGGTTTATTACTTCCAATATTTTGCTTTTTCTTCATAACAATTCCATTGCATAACTTAAACTACATGTGTATTTCTTTCTTTGTTTACTGTTTGTCTCTAGCATTGAACAGATCTGTGAAGCCAGGGACTTGTTAATCAACGTTGTATCACATCTACAGGGCCTAGAATTGACTCCAGGATGCTAACAGTACTTGTTGAGTATTTGTTAAACAAATGCTGAATGGATAAAAGTATTTACCACTACTCTGATCCTAATAACCTATGTTCTATAAAAAGAAAGTTTGAAATGCAGGTTATTTCATGTCACATTTGTGATATTTAAATAAAAATATTGGGATTGCATTAGGTATAGTATTTACAGGATCATTAATAAGAGCCCCTCCAAAGTTACCTGTTTTCTGATTCTTTTCTCAATTTCTCCAGGCAGTGACTCATCTTTCCTCTCTGTACTCTCTTGCCTGATATGTGCCTTGATTATATCTCTTATCGCATTGGCCATCTCCAGGCCAGAAAGTGAGTACAAAGACATGAATGACCAGGGTGTACCTTGAGAGCTAATTAGGAAGTCTGATATGGGCAGAATGGTGTAAGGTGACAGTGGAAAGGCAGACAGAAGCTTGATCTTGAAGGCTAAAGTTTTTAAGACAAATTATAAGTAATTTGCAATTCATTCTAAGGGCGGTAATTAAAGGATTTTAAACTAAGGTGTGACATGATCAGTATTGCATTACTGAAGGGTAAATCTAGCAGGATTACCTGGCTAACGCATGGGATAACAAGAATAGCCACTGGTACGCTGCATTGTTCCTGTCCAGAAATGATCTTGACCTGTTCTGGATAGATTTAGTTCCCTGCATCACTCAGATTTCCCATTTAATGACTTTATTGCCTTTCTGGGTTAGGCTTCAGCTATATCTATAAAAGGGAATGCAAGATACTTTTGCAGCTCTCTCTAATGAATAAACCAGAAAAATAGTGACTAGCTGATTTAATTAATTAATCTAGGTTCTACCTATTCAGATACTACCAGTCTGCATTTTTTTCTTCATTTTTAAAAACACAAAATTCCTAGTGAAGAAAATGAATATGCTTATGGTAAAAAATACTAAAGTATGGTTATAACTCAAAGTTACTAGTTAACCTGTAATTTTAGTCGTTTATGGATACTCGGATACCCTATGGATCTATTAAGGTGATATGAAAAGTCTTGTTTAAGAACCTCTGCTCCTAAAATACCTAGAAGTAAATTTACCAAAACTACATAGTAAAAGTAAACAAAACAGCATGGTACTAACATAAAAACATACATACATACCAATAGAACAGAATTGATAGTACCCAAATAAATACATTCATGCATTCATAATCAGCCACTGTTTTTTCAGTGTTGGAAATTGAATCCAGGGGCACTGTACTACTGAGCCCAGTCCTTTATTATTTTGAGGTAGGGTCTTGCTAAGTTGCTGAAGTTAGTCTCAAACTTGCAATCCTCTTACCTTATCCTCCAAAGTTGCTGGGATTATAAGTATGCATCATCACACCCAGTTTATGGCCAAATGATTTTCAACAAAGGTGTCAAGAATACACCATACACAGTGCAAAAAGACATACAGTGTTGGGAATAGTGTTGGGAAAACTGAATATCAATTAGACCCTGCTCTTTCAAAATACACAGACACATACCTAAAAATCGATGATGCTGAAGTATAAGACCTGAAACTATGAAACTTATAGGAAAAATAAACAAAAGAGAAACTTCATGCAATTTATCTGGACAATGATTCTTTGGCTAAAACATCAAAAGCTCAAGGAACAAAAGAAAAGACAAATGGGATTTCACCAAATTCAAAAGCTTCTCTACAGCAAAGAACGCAATTATCAGACTAATGAGGCAGTACAAACTGGAGAATATATTTTTAAGCTATTTCAATGATAAGGGTTAATATCCAAATATATATAAACAATGAAAAATGTAAACTGTAAAAAAATATAAAAAACCAACTTTTAAAATGGGCAAAAGACCTGAATGGCTATTTCTCAAAAGAAGATATACAAATGCTCAGCAACTATATGACAAAATGCATCTCTAATCATCAGGAAAATGCAAATCAAAACCACAAAGAGATATCACATCACCCTAGTAAGAATACCTCTTATCAAAATGCAATAGATAGAAAGTGTTAACAGGGTATGAAGAGAAGGGCAGCCTTCCACTTCGTTAGTGGCAATGTAAATTAGTACAGCCATTATAGAAAACAGTATAAAAAGTTAAAAATAGAGCTACTATATGATCCAGCAGTCCTAGTACTGGATATATGTCTAAAGGAAATTAAATAAGTATGGCAAAGAGATACCTACACTCCCAGCTTCACTGCAGCACTCCTCACAGTAGCTAACATGATGAGTCCAGGTGCCCATCAATGGGTAGGAGGAGGTTAGTCAACAGGTACAATGGTAATGTTAGGGAGAATGAGATGTCATGTTTCTTTGTACAGAAACTTGAATTTATACAGTTAACGATAATGTACTAAAGACTTCAAAATAGCTAGAAGAGGGGGGATTTCTGATATTTTTATTACAAAGAAACATAAACTGTTAAGGTGATGGATATGCTACTTACCTGAAATTGATCATTACACCACCTATGCTTGTATCAAAACATCACATTGTAGCTATAACTATGTACAATTACTAGGTGTCAATCAAAAATAAAATAAATGTTAAAAAAAAGAAACTGTGCTCCAAGAAAAAAGAGGAGTAAGGACTGAATGCCTGATTCCTAGATTAGATATGTTTAAAAGATTTCAGTAGAACAGAGGGAAAACTAGGGAGGGGGTGGGAAGAAGGAAGGAAAAGGAAAAATATTGGGGAATTATATTGACCAAATTCTATTGTTCCATTGTATGCATGTACTTTATAAAACAACAAATCCCATTGTTATGTACAATTACACTGCACCAATTTAAAATATGGAAAAAATTGCTGGGTATGGCAGTGTAGGCCTGTAATTCCAGAGGCTAAGGAGGCTGATGCAGGGGGATCACAAGTTCAAAGCAAGTGTCAGCAACTTAACAAGGCCCTAGGCAATTTAGGGAGACTATGTCTCAAAATAAAAAATAAGAATTAAAGGATTGTGCATGTTGGTCAGTGGTTAAGCACACCTAGGTTAAATTCCTGGTACCTAAATAAATAAATAAGAAAAATATGGTAAAAATAAAATATTACCACGATAGGAATCCCTTAAGACACATATGTCAAAATTTGAGCAGTATTGTTCTCTGACACCCTGTGATGCCCAGCAAACAGCTAGAAGATCTCAGAATATGTCTGTCTGTTTCATTCTGTGTATGTATGTGAACTTATTTTGAAAGACAGAAAGAAGATTGACCTGTCCAGCAGAAGACAAATCTTGGTAGATAGCACATGAAGTATGGAATTATTCAGGATTGTGAGTGAGGGTGATTCTATTTCCTTACAGCTCCTGATATGTCCACCATTTTCAGTGTTTCTTCTTCTGTCACTTGTGAGAAATAGTAAGTCTGATGGTCCATTTTCAGAAGGTAGTCTTAAAGCTTGCATACAAAAGGAAGCCACCTTAGGTCAGGAACCATGTGGTCAGAGATATTCCAGTTTTAAATTTCTTATCAGATATCCCATTTCACCCATAGCTCTTTTCTGTACCCATCCCAATTTTATATTAGCCAATGACACAGATTTTACCCCTGAGCTCCTCCAATCAGATTGCATCAGGTTGGAGATATAAGCAGGTGGACTGCCCACTCAAGTGTGCTTGCTCACCAGATCCCCTCTGTGAGTGCACCCTTTTGCAGAAATAAAGTCTGTCTTGCTCACCCACTTCTGGGAACATGTTTGATTTTCTTACAGCACCTCAGAATTTCTAATAATTTTATTTCTAACATCACCACAATAAAACATTATTAAAAGCAATAACTTATCTATTATTTTAATTTTAAGTTACTTTCAATTTTTAATTGTCACATAAATATATAAACAACTAATTCTGTAGTTAAATGTAAATATGGAATTATGGTATAAAAAGATTTCTGCTCTATACAAATTAAGGAATTGGATGATTTCTTTTTAGACTACATCAGCAGTTTATGCAAATACCTACTTAGTGAAACCACTGTTAAATTTGTAAGTTAACATTTTAAAGGAATGCTTGCCAAAGTAGTAAATGAAAATGGTACTGTTTTTTGGTTATTTGTTTGTTTGTTTTTTAAAGTTTCTTTGGTCTCTAATAAAACTGAAGATAATTTTCATAGCATCAAAAATATTTAAGAAAAGAATTTTGCCTATTTCCATTATAAAGAAGGGGTAGTTTTGACCCAGTGTTGGAAGGATACAGTTTTGACTTCAGGCAAAACACAGGAAGGCAATTCTCTGAAAAAAAATTGATGGAGTTTATCTCTGGCTTGTTCTCTATCCTTAACCTTAACTCAAAGAAGTACTTGATCATACACATGTATGGACACAGATCTCTAATCCAGGGATCCTCAAGAGTAAATTCAGACCAGGGCTGAAACTCAGGACTTGTAAGATGCTAAGAAAAATAGGTGGAGTACAATCAATGCTGGTATCCCAACCCAAAAGTTTGATTAATTGATATATAAATTACTATATATATATATATATATGTATATCAATGAACTGAACTCATCCAAAAAAGCTATTTACATGATGCACACTTGTAACTTAAGGTTTCAAAAGAGTTTTAAATAGGTAGCTGACATCTATCAGATGAATACCAACCTAAAGAAAGCTACTACAACCTAATTAATATCAGGTGAAACTAAGTTTTTGAAAAAAAAGTAGTTATATTTCTTGCAGAAGATCATGCTATCATAGTAAAATTACAATTTACCAAAGAGATATAGCAATTTAAGCATGTTTACAGAAAACAAAGTAGCTTTAAATATATGTAAAATGGATAAGCTCACAGAATGCTTATAAATACCATTGCAGTGATCCTGACTTAATAGCAATACATTTCTCTTAGTTATCAAAAAGTCAAGCAGACATAACATCTCTAAGAATATGGAAGATCTTAGCATCACATATTGGTCTAATTTACATATAGAGAGTTCTGGACAATTAAGGTGTACGTGGAGGGAGAGAGTTATACTAATGTATATATATCTTTCTTAAGAACTGCTACAAGTTGATATGAAAACAATAAACATAAACAATTAAATATGATATTACTAAATATATCATGAGTTAACTCATGCAGCACAATTAAAGAGATGTTTCAAAGGAAGTGTAGTCATAAATACTTCAAATTGAGATTCTAAGCAATAATTATGAGATTATGGAGACTATTATCAATAATGCTATTGACAATATAATAATAATATCAATATTCTAAAATATAAATTAACTTTATGCTTTAAATATAATTAATTTCAAATGAAAATTTATACATTAAAATTTAAACATCCAAAAAGATTGGAGAGAATGTCACAAGAAAGCCTTTTGTGTACATCATTAAAGTTTAACTGAACATTCTTCTCATCATCCTAAATTATTTTAAATTTTATCTTTCATGGATCTCCTTTAAAGAATATTGGGTATATTTAAGATGCACAAATTTATTTAATATTGGAAAATATAAGATTATCTCAAAAGGTATAGGAGAGGAGTTTTATAAAATTAAGCATACTTATCCAAGAAAAAAAGAATTCAAACTTCCTAGCAAGTGAAAAAGTTCCTTAATGTTAGAATATCTCTTTAAAAAAAACTCTTCAAATATCATAACATTATCTTAAATGAACATTGGAAGTTTTTCCTTCATAATTAATAATGAAACAAGAATGTCCACTATCCCCTTTTCTACTAGAGACCACAATCATATTCCTTGAACCTGTTCAACTAGCAGACATAACTTTGATAATTCTACATTGGAAAGATTGTGGATCTATGAGATCTCTCAAACACCGCTCATTGACATAAATTGTTGAAACTAATGTGGAAAACAGAACCATCTTATATCCCAAAGTTGAACAGCCACATCCCCTAGAACCTGGCAATTCTACTTCTAGTTAAGTAGATAATGACTTTTCCACTTACCACTGGAGCTATACACAAGACGATTCACAGCAGTACTTTTCAAAATGACATTACACACGCTTATCAATAGAAGTCAAAAGAGCAAACTACTGCAAGAAAACATGACACCCTTTACATAAAGGTAAATACAGCAAGGTAAAATATTCTGTTCTTAAGAATACTGGTTCCCTATAAATTCTGGATATTAGCCCTCTGTCTGAGGTGTAGCAGGCAAAAATTTTCTCCCATTCTGTGGGTTCTCTGTTGATGCTCTCAACTAAATCTTTAGCTGTGCAGAAGCTTTTTAGTTTAATTGCATCCCATTCATTTAATTTTGATTTTACAGCATGCACCATAGGAGTTCTATTAAGGAAGAAGCGGCC